>JYFJ02006388.1:0-19791 GCA_000934665.2 Catajapyx aquilonaris | reverse complement strand
AAACCACGCGGTCGTGGCGACCTTGCAAACCACGACGTCGTGGCGACCTGACTAGCCCACCTCGCAGAGACATCGTTTTTGAAACAAATGAGAGCTCACATTTTGCGATGTACAACCTAGCTGACAGGTCGCAATTTGCGAGGTCCTGCGACCTCGTCACGAGGTCGCGAGAATTTTGGTAATATAAGCTGGACAATTCATCGCAATTGAAGGCCTGAATGAGTGTTTGCATTCAACCGAATATATTTGCAGCTAATAATGTTGGAAAGTGTCTGATTAATAATAAGCAATCAGTGCCAATAAATCGCGGACTGTTCAGTTGGAACACACTGTAAGCTTGGTCCCAGAAATTTGTTCGTGTTCCCGGAGGTAAAAAATACACATACGTAAAAATTAATAACCGGAAATAATTGTAATTATATCTCAGACGCATATCTAAAAAGGACTCTTTGTGTCCACTCTATACCTTTATAATTACTGTTACTAGCTTATTTTATATACCGGTACTCAACCTACAAATGAGAATGTAAATTTTGGAAGAAGGCGGAGAAGATAATGCATTTAACCGTAAAAGCACAGATAAAAGAGTAGCCTAATTTAATAATTTCCTTTAGCTATCTCATGTTATAAACTGAAAAAATATGCCGTTGTAGTGACTCGACTTCTGCACTGTATGTACAGTATATGAAAAACCCAGCTTCAAACACCAGTGGTAGGTTGCTGGTATAGGCCATTATTTTGGGTCACAAGAGTAATCTAATCTTCCAATGCATTATATGACTTTAACAAATATACGATATCGACGATATTACAATAGCTCTGCTACATTATTATCACATTGTTGCACGCAGTGCTGTTACAGCCGACATTGGGCGAGCATTGCTGTAAGAGTGTAAGATGTCACTATTCTTGTGAGCTTTCTCATTGCGAGCTGCCCTCGAAATGAACACCTCTGCATGAAAAGTTATGTACCGGTATGTGAACAATAACAACTTGACTTCCCAAACTTGACATTTCGGCCCATTTTTCGCTCATGACTCACTACTGTCGCATTATGGTACTACCTAACAAGGCCCTTCATTATAGTCTTCTCTTTCTACATCAAGTTTTCACCAGCACCAGCGTAATCTCATGAGAAATGCACAATATTAAACCAGGTATAAAATCATCTTCTAAAACAAAGTTACCTATTGCATGCTTGGCTTTAAATAAACTGAATAAAAGTGCTGTTAGGATAAGTCTTCCACTATACCTTACGATGTAACTATAAAGTGATGAATTCTTACCTTTGGCTTCACAGTTCATCCTATAGGTGCTCTTCTCCAGAATCTGGTACCGTCGCGTCGTCGTGGAGGACAAAAATCTTTGAATCTGAACATAGAGCTACGTCCTTGCAAAATCTCTCCCTTCTTGCTGCAAACCCCCACTCCAAGCACATCCACCACCCATCCCCTTTGCCCCCTCCTCTTCCACCCATCCCCCGTTCCCCAATTACCATAGCCACAATGGACGATAGAAACGACGACTTTGAAACCCTATAAAACTCGCCCCGTTATTGGCAGTGAGGAGTGGTGCTCCATACTGAATACATCCGAGTGTGGAGTGTTTTCCCTGCGTCTTAGGGCCCGTCTGTAGAGGATGTCAGGCTGACACGGCCCACACTGGAACGAATAATCACCTCGCTTGCTCTTCAAATAGCACGGAAAATGTTACCAAAGCCAAGTTCGTTTCTGCCGCGGGGATCCAATAGGGCTTACCTCCAAATCTCGAGGGTGTTAGACATGTCGAAGGGAAAGAGAGCGAAGAGAGAGATGGGGTGGAAAGAGGATTTTGCTGCTTTTTCCACAAAGATAGTTTGCAACAGGGGTTAACAGACATCTGCGTTTTTTGGACATTTCTTCAAGCAGATTACTCGATATTTACACTGTTATTGGTTGCAATATTATCCTTCAGAGATTTACATAACGCTATGTTTACCTCAATTATTGTTTCGCAGACTGGTTTGTTTTAAATTATTTGCTAAACTGTGAACCATCTGTGGTGAAACAAGATATTTGTTCCTCTCACGCAGTGTTCATTCCGCTATAAGCAGGGCCTAAAATGCTGCCCGTTTCCGCAAAAATACATAAAAAAATTTGATCTCACTGCGGCCTAGACTGCACATTTTTTCCGCAATATCCTGGATACGCTTTAGGCATGTTTCGCACATTGTGAATATTTGGTACAGCGGATGCTCTCTCATCGATCATGATCTACAGTATAGAGACACAACAATACAGTCGACCATGCGTGGCAAAGACTGGCTCGTTCAAGCAGGCGTATATGCAGATGACAACATAGCGTGGCCTTGGGATTTGTTAATAAAAATAGCACGTGCCTAGGTGTGTTTTAGACATTTTTTTAAAGAAAATTGTGTTTTTTGTATTACCCCGTGATATGGCCAGAAGCCCTTGTAGGGCGGGGGGTTCCTAAGGGAGGGTACTCTTAAATAGTTTTAAGTCATTTCTGACCCTCTTAAATACCAGACCTTTTCTCCTGGAGCTACGCTGGCTAGAGAAGGGAGTGCAATTCTGGCCGGACATGTCGGGTGAAAAGAGGAAAAGACCCGACCAAGCAAAGGTGACGGGGACGGGATGTGAACCCTGGACCTTCCGCTTGGCTCCCCAGTAGCATAGCCACTGCCCACTAGACCATCATGTCCCCCCATAGAAAATGGTAATAAAGGCTACTAGTCTACAAATGAAAGGTATTATTATCCTTGAAACCTTGACAACGATATGATAAGAATGACAGAAAATGGGAATCTCTTACTCTTGTACCCTGCATTATCCATTTTGCATGTTTGCAGGTTTGATATCAAAGTAATCTGACTGCTATAGACGTCGACGGGTGCGGAAATAAACACACCATTGCGTCACCATACCACTAAAAGCCTAATTCTGTCATTCTGATTATATGTCCGTCAATACTCATCCAGAGGTAGTAGTAACTAGCATGGTTTATCACTTTCCGCGTTTAGCAATATTATTAGAGAACATTTTTGGCTGTTAGAGAAGGGTGGGACCAACTTCAATGGAGGCGAGACACGTGTTGGGTATAGCACCCTGGTGGGCTTTATCAGCGTGATGACTCACCACCAACGTGCATGTAGTACAGTACTACTTTCCTATATAAGCACGGCAGTAGTGTGCAGAGGAACTGTCTATGCGCCAACTGATATGGGCCTACGCCTATCGTATCATACAACTTCCAAGTTGGGGGGTGGGCCAAGCAGTGTTGTCAAAATTTGGCAACGAGTCCGTTATTGTTGTAAATATTATTACCCGTATTAAAACATGTAGGCATATAAAACCATATATGGGTCAAGTAAGTAGGCTACTTAATCAAGTAATGTGTTTTACTGGGTTTAAAGTAGGCCTACTGGAAATAAGTAAATCAAACACAGTTGACTGAATCATTTCATTTCTGAATAACTTGTATCATGATCAAAATGCCTTTAGAGCTCTTTGATATGCTCATATGGACTGAAAAGTGTACTTGCACGTTAGTATTGAACATAAATTAGCTGGCGTATTTCTTTGTATTAGGTTGCATTAAGTATTTCCACTACCAAATCACAAAGATAAAATACAATTACAGGCGTTGATTGCAATTACTCAAGTGACAAAGAAATGGAAGGGAGTACTGCTTAATAGACTACTATTAGCAGCAGTCCCGTATATACGGTATACTTGGTTGTAGTAACATTATCTTAGTCAGTGGATAAATATAATAATTGAATGAAATTCCCTTGCAAATGTGCCGCCCTCGAATGAATTTTCTCGTGTCTACAGGACGACGATGGGGTTATAATGTGCCCGCTTTCATATCTGTCCAAATCATGCCTGCTGCATATTGATGAAACGGGAGAATTTGATGCCGGTATGGTACAGTATCCCGCCACTTGAACAGCGGGAGTAGCGGAATATTATTAGTGCTGTGCCGACTTCTGTCATGTCTAATGACCTCATGATAGCTTCGTATAGCACTTGTGGCTCGGAATATTTGGCGTACATCACTGGCTGAATATTGACCAATTAGTGGACGCCGCAGCGGCTGCTTGCTAAGGTAGAGGACGAGGACTACGTTATTTTATCAGCTAATTGCGGAAAAAGGAGGACATATCGGGAGCTGTACGCATTGCAATTTAAAACGTGCCAAGTAATGATGTTTATTGTGGCCTTTAATTTTACGCTAGAGGCTGTACAGTAACGTTGTTAAAAATCCTTGCAGTGATATAGGCTCTGGGTGAGTTTCTGAAAACGAACAGTAGGCCTACATGGCCAATTCTGGAAAGTATGCCGCAGCCTAAGTTGCGTTTGGCAGCCTATTGGACAAGTGTGATTGAATTTTCTGTCAATTCTAAATAATCACAAGAATTATTGCCTTCTGCATAGTCTGCTGTAGATGTCTGCCACGAGCACCCAGTCCACCTTTGGTACTTGCCCGACTCGAGCCGCTATTTTGTGAACTGCTCTTTGATGATTATTTTTCTCCGGGGAAAAGCTTTGGAACTTGTTCCAGAATGGAAGAAAAACTCTTCCGCTGGCTAGTGCTGCCAACAGGACTGGTCCAGCATTGCTTTGCTTAGTGCCCGACGGGACCATCTTGGGGATAGGGGCCAATTAAGGTAGACCCCAAACCCCTTCTACCTAACAGCTAGCACCCCCACACTTGTCTTGCTGGAGCATCCTCGGGACATCTCGTTGCTTTTCCAACGGGGCCCCGCCGAAGCATTCAGGTCCCCGAGCAACTGAGAGACTTCCCAAGTGGAGACAACAACTCTTGGCGTGGCCGTTGGAGGAGGCTTTGGCCAGCTCTTGGCTGGCCTGGAGGGTACTCTTCACTCCCTGCCCAGCTGAATGCCGCCGTGCGGCCGCAGAGGTGCCTCTGATGATAGTGGTTTTGGGGAGGGGGAGTCTCCAAAGTCAAGGAGTGACCTACGTCACTCTTCTAATTATGTCCACCGGTTTTTTTTCCCCCACCTGCAGTAGTAACCGGACTATACACGGAAAGATAACTGCCTGATTTGCTACCAGGCAGAACAGCAGCCTCTCGGGTATGCCTCCAAGGGTGCCGCACAAAATCCGCTCGGCCCCAGCCATATGAATCACCGTGCTCTTAAGTGCCCACTGGACTTGTTAGGAGGCTTGCTTGCAAGTCCTTCCTCATTTCCCCACAACAATGCTTTGCCTCTTTAGAACAAAGCCATAAATGCCACTTGCCTCTGTGCTTCACAAGTCATTAGCCTACTAGCAGTGGGGAGTTGCATTGTGGTGTAAGATTGAGGATAATGTTCATTGAGTAGAGGACATGGCTGGCCACGGAAAGAGTTGCGCAAGTGGGAACCGAAATGTGCTGCACAACTGAGCACATGACTGAGTAGTAAATCTAGGCACAGCGCCAATCTCAGGCATTTTTTTGAATCAAGTACCGTAGTTATTTGTGAATATCATTATGCTTGTCAGTTGCTTACATGCTCATATTTTTATGAAATTAAAGATCAATCACATCAGCTACATATTGCATTTCTACATTGAAGCTATCCACAGATAAGTCATACAAAGGCAAGGTTTCAATGCGAATGAATCATTTGCCTCGACTCCATTTTACGACAAAATGGGTATTACTCCTAGACAGTTTTACAGCGATGTCATTTGAATTTTTTATTAAGTTAGGAATTTTTTTTCGCCTGAGCATAATTTGAAACGATTCCGTGTCACTTTTTCCGTGGAAATGCGCATGGCATGGTCAGGATGAGGGAATCACATTGGCAACCTTTCCTTGTCAGCGGTTGTCAAGGAAGGAAGTGTAGTTGTGGGAAGGGGTCGCAATGGAACAACAAATTTGCACATGGTATAGGGGAGGACAGATCGGTCACGTGACGTTTTGAACCAATGGGATTTGGAGAGCGAGGATGGCAGTGAAGTTCCCTGAGGGAAATCTCCATACTTGTTTACTCGAATTTTGAGTTAATATGAGATGTGCTCATCAATGGTGTTCTCTGTAATATGAAAATTTAAGCTCTAAGGTGTAATGCTTTTACGAATCTGCAATTATCCCCTATGCAAATGGCTTTCTGTTATTTCTTTTTCATAAGCGCACTACTTACAGTAGGCCTATACTTTATCAGTATGAGAAAGAATGAGAGACTCGAAACATAGTCCCCATTCCAATGGCAAAGCAATGACAATTTTGTGAATAATTAGTGCGTGGTGCTTGCATGTGGTGTATACAAGAAGAAACATTTAAAAAGTTTTATATTCACGCGACAATTGCCGTTGTACTTGTTGTTATGTACCCGCATTAGGTGTATGGCACTATAAGAGCCTTATTGTATCAACAGTGCAAAAGGAACTGTCCCAGTCATCCTGACGTGTGGGCTGGCCGCTCGACACACACCATGTAAGTTACATGGTGTGTGTCGAGCGGGCAGCACACACATCAGGATGACTGGGACAATTCTTTTTGAACTGATGATACCTCCGAAGCTGATAACCGCAACACCCCGCTCTGCCCCCGCTCTTCGTGACTTACTTATATACAGTGTAGACATAATATACGTGGGGCAACAGGAAGTGAAAAAGTCGCTCAATTTTACAGTGAGGGCTTCTGGCATTCCCCAGGGAAACAAAAACCCCAATCAGCATGGTTGTTGGTACCGGGGATTAACCCGTGATCTCAAGAATGACAATAATCTGAAGCCTAATTTATACTCTTCTAGATTGCCAAGATCCCATATGATAATTCTGCTTACATTAGCCTCTAATTTAAAAGACATTTTGAAAACTGCTCATTGTTCAACCAATAACATACTGTAGCTACTGTATTGAGCTTAGTGCTGCATAGTAGGAGTGAAGAAAAATGCCGTGATTTCCCTCTCCCCTTCTGTTATTCCTTCCGTCCTTATCTCCATTCCTCTGTCTCCCCGTTTCCACTGAGAAAACATTGTTAATTGCACAAGAGGTAAAAAGAGAGATAAAATCCTGGAAGGAACTTTAAAATTTGAAATGAAATTGGCATGAAATTTGTACTCTGGATCGCCTCCAAATGGACCCCGATAACTTTCCATATCCACGCTATAATGCACTTTCATGACCATCACCTACAGTCACACAAAGTATGACTGTACGCACATTTTCCTATGTCAAATAGTGTAACACTTAGGCCTATTCAATAACTGTAACCTAATGATGCACGACGCGAAATTGCTATCCAAAAGATTTACTCCACCAAAGTTATGTTTTGTTGAAATCCAAAATATTTTCATAAGAAAATGTTATATTATTATCTGAAATATGATATTGAAGGAGAAAATAATTATGACGCTATACATTTGACTAAAATAACAAAACAAACTCTCACCTAGGCTAAGCCGCATATAATTTCAGCATAATATTATTGTCGAGTAGTAGAGAATATTGTCTGTCAGTACAGTATTAACAAGAGTAAACTGACTCCAGTCAGTCGCTGTGATGCAATACACTTGATTGTATATACTTTCTCATGCCACGATATTTTTATAGTGCTCGAGAAAAGTTTTGTTCTGGCCAATTTTCTGGCAGGTATCATCATCATCATCATCATCATCATCATCATCATCATCATCATCATCATCATCATCATCATCATCATCATCATCATCATCATCATCATCATCATCATCATCGTCACGACATTACGACATTTCCCTATGAGGGGTAGTCAGCGATGAAGGGATGGCAGGTTATAAATGTAATATTTGGCAGATGGGATGTTGAAATGCATAAAAATGAATATTATGTTTCAAAACTGAACTAGTAGCACTCCTGCCCTAACACAATTTTTGCTACATCTCATGTGACAGAGACTGCAAGTAATGAGTGATATTGTAACCAAATCAGTAAAGTTACGGTACTCGGAAAATAAAATACCGCCCTCATTTTCCAACACTCCTTTCTATCACGCACTCCGCCCAAAATGTAGACAACTCAGTAGAGGATTTAAAAATGATGGAGTTTGATGGTTTTTAAAGCTCTCATGCAGTGGTTCCCAACCTGTGTTTCGGGGGGTCGCGCGAGGGGCAATTTTTATTAATTAAGAAGTTACTAAAATGTTACAACACACAAATTTCTTATAGGAAATTTCATCGCGAAGGTTTTTTTCAACTTCTACTAACCCTCGGAGGGGGGGGGGGGGTCGCAGGTTACTTGACCAAGGGGGTAACCACTCGACTGAAAAGTGTACACTGGAGTACCAAAATTTAAGGAGTACCAAGGAGTACGAAAGAGTAAAGTACCTAAGGAGGACCTGGGAGTACCACTTGCAGGTGTACACCGGAGTACCGAAGTGATTACCCCCTTGTACTTGACTATCATAAAAGGGGGTCGCGACCCGAAAAAGGTTGGGAACCACTGCTCTAATGCAAGCACCGAATGCTCACAGGGCAACTTTTGAGGACCATGAGGATATGCTTTAAAATTCTACTTATGACGCATATAAAAAGATTTTTTCCCTCCTAGTTGAGGCATTCACAGAACTTTGTAAATGCACATGATTATACAACCTGTTAACGAGAGAACGAATGAATGTTTCGTTTTCTCTCTCGACTAGCTATTGACAGCTTTTATTTTGCCCTGTGACTTGCGTACTTGACGAGTAAGCATTTCGGGTGTATGATACAGTTCGTATCTGACCTACAGTAGGCCTATATGTGTTGATTAATACGAGGCGTGGAGAGTAGGCTATATTCATATTTTTCGGGGTCCCTAACGGTATAAAATCCAGGAAGGGCTTCTGGACTGTGTGCATGCATGTTGGCCTGGCTGCCCCTGGTTCAAACAGAGGTTGGAACGGGGGAGAGGGCTGGGATGGCGTAGGGGGAGGTTGAAGAGGTCCGCCCGGCCGCTATCAGAAATCAATGGAGCCCCAGCCGCTTAGGCTGCTACAGTCCTGGGGTCTATGCAGCATATACACTGTATTGCTGTACCTCGCTGGCCAGTTGAGTGACTGGAATATCACAGCAGCCTGCTTTCGTACTCATACTCAATGATAGGTGGTGTGGACTTTAATATAGGCTTACGTATCGGGTGCGGAATGCAGATGTTGGCCTCGAGTGACAAGGCCTGGCCACGCGGAAGAATTTGCCTAATGCTAGGTTTAGCAAGTTTATCTTTTGTAGCCGCAGAGACTGCATGATGATGTTAGAGGCGAGTCCATTTGCAAGAATTGGCATTTTTCTCTTTTTATGGAGAGGAGGGGACTCTCGCACACTTTTAGGGTAGGAGATTTCAACTGCTGTCATTTCCCGGATGTATGGAAATCTGGTTGGTATTGGCAATTTGAACAATGGCCACTCCTGATGTCCACTCTTAAGCCCCTGACTGTTGAGGTATCGGGGAAGCTATTATCGACAGCTGCAACAGTGTCTCATGTACCTCAGCTCTGCGAGCTCGCAAAGCCAGCACAACCCCGTTTCGTTACGTGATTATCATTTTCGCCAAGATATTATGCCTCAGCCTATATTTCGACTCCTGGCGAGCAGACTTCTATTACTGATACTGATACAGCCAGGGAAACGTATAGTCACGTGTCAATCGTTGAACATTTTTCCACATTGTCAAGAGTAACGAAAGTGATCTATATAGAATTTCCCTATAGAATAAGTAAGAAAAAGTGATGGCCGTAACTTTTGAGACACCCAGTATGAAATCCAGCCTTAGTACAGTAGATGCCACCAGAGGGGAGGGGAGGTGCTCCAGCATATTTTGCACAACACTAGACTCGCTGGAGCTGTCGTTGATGTGAATGACACGGGATGAGAGCCAGTGTACTGTACGAGGAAGCGGAAAACTATGTTCGGAATAGCGGACAAAAGCGCACCTCGGAGGCAGATTCCCCCCTTTGACATCTCTTTTGCTTCCCCCCGCATTTTCCCCGAATGATTACCCTTCCCCCGTTTCCATACCACCTACCCTACCTCCCCGCTCTGGCGATATTGATGCGCTGCAGGTGAGTCGACTTTGGGATCCCCGTTATTGGATTTCCTGCCATTATCTCATATTGCACTAATAAAACCGCGACCTGCTGAATCAGCAGTCAAACGACGGGTGGGATTATTACATTTAGCCCTCCCCTGCTACCTCCCCTCCGACCCATCCCGCTACCACCACTCCCAACCCCCTCTCCCCGCCCCTCTTCCCCCCACCCCCACCCCCACCCTCACACTGACAAGCCCGGCGCCATTTGCTCTCTTCTTTGCCGCAACCGCCCCCCATGCACGTTTGGAAATAGAGTCCTGTTGAACTGGATACCAAGCCATGTTTGACACTAGTCGCACGAGTGGCCCTTTAGTAATTCTAGCCTTAATTTGAAACACTAGCGATTGAGTGCCACTCGCCACTGATTATTTCTCACTTTCTTTGGTAGAGAGGAATATTTGTTGGGAATAAAATGTCCTTTTGGAATTATAGAGGCGTAATTTGACTTTCATTGCATTGCTGAGGATTATATGTTTTCATTTTTGGATAGGAAGTAATTAAAAGGATTTCATTGAGTAGAGACTAGATAATTATCATCAATGCTAATGATCATTCGACATGGAATGACATTGCTGAAAGTCATAGCGTCTAAACTTTGAGTCGCCTACCAGCTGCATCAAGGGAGTGTACTGTAGGCCTACAACGGAATGATTTTTATGACATAAGAGGATTCTCTTACATGCTGTTCTAGATTGGATCAAATCAAGCCAAAATGTGAGGGAACCAGATATAAGGTATGGGTTTTATACCTGTTCACGATGTAAATATAATGTCGACACCTATCGTTTGGTGAGTTCCTCCTGATGATTACCCAAGCAAAAATTCCACCCGAGACCAAATTGGAGACACTGCACGAGATTGGAAGGCAAATCAGGGCCTTGGGCTCGAGCCCAGGTTTTTGCTCTTCATGCGGGCTGAGCGTTACCGCTGCGCCACTCCGCCTTCTCTTACCATATCTACCCATCCCGCCACCTTCGTCTTCATATGCGTTCGTTAGTGTACCAACGATCTAAAAAGTGACACAACTCGCCCTTGAAAGAGTCAAAAATGCTGTAGACCCTATAAGTTATAGGGGAAAGCTAACGATTATGGAATTTTTCTCTAGATCAGTGGTAAGTGTGAAAAGTGCCATATGCACTGCTGATGCTAATATACAGTACAGCCAGTCTCCGACGTATACTTCAGTGAATTGTTCCGCTACATTTTATGTAAATATTTTGCTAGTCGAGAAATTTGCATGCCATCGCCAGTACGAATCTGCGTATGTCGGAGCCACGTAAGTCGGGGACTGCCTGTTAGCATGTATTATTAACATTATCAGAAGGAACGAAAAAATACCATGCATAGGCTACTAACTTGGTCTTGTAACTGCTAAATTTTGAAATCAGTACTGTGCAACACTATTGTTTCTTGTAATTATGAAAATTCCAGTGAACATATTGGACAGTTATCAATCCTAACCCCTGACTAACCCATATTGAAAGGTTTACACAAAGGTGCACTTGGTGCAAAAAGTGTCTCACCGTCACAAAGTTCATTAAAATATATCGCTTATACTAAACAATATGTGACTCGAAATATACAGTTCATTGCCAAACATCAATGTCATAAAATACTGTATACATACAATTTATTTCAGGTTTATAGGGCCTTCTGTGACCATTTGAAACTCAGAAGACGTGCAAATTCACAGCACATTGGCCCAAGCATCTCACTGTCAGTTCTATATAGAACTAATAATAATATTCTTCATGCACAATTTGCATGAAGAATATTATTATTAGTGGAGTATAGCAAAAGAGGTATCCTACAGATTTCTTACCTTAGTTGCTAACATTCTTTGCTCTGATGTGCATTTCTCTACAAAACCGTTCTCCGCTGAGTTTTCAAACGTTTTACCGTACCGGTATGTAAGAAAATGATCTGGATTGTCAACAATCACACATCTCATATCAGAGGGAGTGACGAACTCCAGTGTGCAAACATGTGACCTATCTGGTTTCACTCATTAATTTATTAACTGAAAGCACAAAATTCATTGTAATGCGAGTAGGTTTCATTTATGCACTGTAGGCTCACACCAGAACTGACAGCCAAAGCTGCATACACGGGTAGGTCGTCCTTTCCCCGCAACTTGACAGACCATCTCCAGATAATACAGTATCTCTGGTTACGAAGTAGTCCACTTCGGGTGAAGAGGGGAAGCACAGTGGTGGCGGCTGGAATGGAGGTGAACTTGTGGTACTCGTTGTATCTTGGCATATACTTGATGGATTTAGTTCAATCTTGGCATCCGGAGTTATGATAGCAATATATTATTAGCCGTTATATGTTCGGACAGGCTTACATATTTCTTTGCATTAGGACTAACCCAGCTCCACCTTTCAAGAGTGACGCGTTGGTCCTCGTCGACTTCTTTGCTCACTTCTCTGTGACCAATACAACCCCTTCCCCATATCCTACTCTGCCGTAAGGCATAGCTTCTCTAACAATGTGATCCCCATCCTACCTTCACCAACCCTTCTCTTCCTTCAGCGACAGAAGTTTCAGCGATTACGTATACAAAGAAGATACAAGGTGTTTCACTCTGAGGTAGTCCCGCAAAGAATCGACTATATTTTCTTCCTACTCTACCTAGAAACATGATGTTTGGTTGGGAATGTAGGACCATTCACAATGAGTGCTGTACTTGACCTCAACTGACCTCCATAGGCACTCGAACGCGACTCGACGCGACCTCCTTATTACCTGTAAGCCCTTCTATACAGCATAGCGAGTCAGGATTGCTGCAGTACCAAGTGTTTTGGACCAATACAATGGTAGATGACCTCCTTCAGGGGAAGAACAAAATTCGAAAAAGTGAAGCACAGCTGCTGGAATTACCTAAAAAGTCGCTGCAGTGCAGCAATCCTGACCATTTATGAGGATAAATTAATATGCTGTGCAGGAACTTCGATAACAAAATTGAACTTTTATTTGGCCCATGTATGAATGTGCGATTCCTATTGTATTTGTTACGCTGATTTCAAATATGTTAACCAAAATCTTCTGTCACCGACAGTTTTTGAGTAATTGGCATTTTTATGGCGTAAAAAAACCTATCAGTCTTAATGTAAGTTAGACTCGTTAGAGTCATACACTTTGAAATAAATTTCTGAGTAAGTAATGACTAATAGGGCTTAGTATGGATTAGTTACGATTCCCCCATTGTATTATTTACCAAAATCCTCGTATAGAATTATGTTTACAAAATTTATTATGCATAAGATGACAATGAGCAATGTTCAGTAATTCTTGAAAACAAGTTGTACGCGTGTTACAAGGAAATGGATGCCGATATTAAAATTCTGACTTCATATTCACAATCAGCTCCTCCTAACACAAGAGAGACATCAAAAATGGCGCCTAAAACAAAACCCAATGTTGCCCAAAAAATTAATGATATTGAGCTATGCAAAGTAGGCCTATTCTCGGTTGCAAGAAAATGGATGCCGATATTGAAACTTTGACTTCATATTCGGAATCAGCGCATTCGAATACATGGTAAAAAGTGAAAATGGCGCAATTAACAAAACCATTGTTGACCATATGTTAGTCATATTGATCAATGGGCAGTATACTTTCGGCAAAATAAGGTATGGCTGTTACAAAAAATGTATGGGGTGATGGACACTTTCTGATTTCATATTCGGCATTAGCGCGTGTGAATGCATTAGAAACAGCTAAAATTGGGGAGCTCCCAAGCAAAAGCAGCTAACTCCATAATAAGAAACTGTAGCCTACAGGAGAGGAGAAAAACCTGTCATTTGGAAACGGTTGCAAACGGTTGCATTGAAAGTAGCTGATAGGGGGGAGTCATGAGAATGATGGAATTTTTATGCATTCAGTTTTAATGCATGAACTAAAGTAACTTTTAAATCGAACATCACGTTTCTAGATAGAGTGGTAAGAAATACAATGCTATTATAATTAATCGATTCTTTTGGGGGACTATATCTAGTGAAACACCCTGTATAACAACTCCAAGGAGGGACAAATGGTACTGTATGTTCGCATCACTCTGGATATGATGCCAATCTGAATAATAATGGCGTATAATATTTTTAAGTTCTTACCACCTTTACAGACAGTTTCGAATATTAAATAACTCTATACTAACATTTGCGATGTTGCAACTCTGTGCCCGCGAATATCGGAGAATAGTTGACATGTTTCTGAATATGATCCAATGAGCTTCGTAATGATTAGCTTAACTGAAGAAGTTGACATTTCTGGCCAATGATGATGATGATGATGATGAACATTCTGAAATAATATTAAATCTTTAAGTACTGTACTTGCTAAATAGCAGCATTGTTTCCAAGCCTGAGTAGATATACCTGTGATGAAGAGGATGAGTGCTATATAGGGACGGAGAGAGATTGGGTTGGGAGAGAGGTGAGTGAGGGAGATGTAGAATGGGAGAGGGGGGAGAGGGTCACCCGACACCGCCAGAACCTGGGCACGCCTGCAATAATGTTTGGAATTTCATTAGCGGGAGATTAGCAGCGTGCACACGGAGTCTAGGCAAGTTTTGCGGAGGGTGGCGGCGGGGCGGCTATATGACGGGAGGTTGGGCGCAGGTGCCCGGATGATGATGATGATGGTGATGGTGATGGTGATGATTGGGGAGAAGTAGCATGGGGCGGGTGATGTTTCCGTTGGCATGGTGACGGATAGGAACGGATCGGTGTCGGGATGAAAGCCGATGCAGGAAAGGCTCAGGATCACTCACCATTGCCATTTCAGCCGCAGTACTGATGGCAAACAGACTGAACTAGCAGCATTATAGCCTTAAAGCGCTTCGCAATACACTATCCTTCTTAATAAAGTATTGCAATCCGTGGTAGATCGTGACACAAATGCATATGAAAGGATTTCGGATCCTGTAATAAACCGTGTGTTTCAGAGCGACTCTCATAACCGTATTGGTTGGAGCCAATAACATTTTTATCCCTACTCTTTATCTTTTGAGTAACTGTGAAGTAGAATTTCAATGCTTTTATTTGACGGCAATTCAAAATTGGTCAAAATGTCAAATTTGAGAGAAATTAAAATTTAAGTTCTGTAAGGAAAAAGGCCCACGACCATTTTGACTCAGTGAATATGCATCTGGTCTACTGAATTTTTATTTTTATCCTTTAGATTTGTAGGAAATCAGAATTTGAGTGCAATTCGTAATTTTTAAAGTCTACCTTTAGAAAAAAAATCAAGGCACAAAATATTATGGAATGAAAGAGAAAGATAACCATCGGTGCATGGACCAACCAAAATTTATCTAGTCAATTAAATTTCAATTATCTAATTTCTAGATTTTGAGGAAACCTCATTTAAGCATTGCATAGTTCCATTTGAGTGCAATTCAATTTTTAAAACATTGCACTTTGAATAAAATAAACTCACTCATTCCTGACTCCATATTAAATTTTTTTTAAAAATAAGAAATCAGATTCAGATCATTTTGAAGGCCCTTCAAAGAGCTTTTCAAAACACTCATCGCCGTTTGGATTTTCTGTTGTACAGTATTTTGGGAGTTATGGGTCTCCAACATTATAGGCCAACATGCACAAAATGCGTAAAAATTCGTACTTGTTGCACACTGTAGTTTCGTGATCACGCGTTGCAAGGGCAAACAAATTATGTTACGTATATTGTAGATTCAGAAAACCCAGGTAATGGGCACTACCGTCGCGTCGGCACTACATACAGCCGAATATGAACAAAATCAGATGAGGTCCCAGGCAAAAGGGTGGCCCAGTTGACGTGGAACCCCCCAACACACACACACACCCACACACTCTTGTCTTGACTAAGGCGTGGGGACGGACATTGATCACTTTTCACTGCGAGTGTAAACTGATCTAACCTAACCTAACCTAACCTAACCTAACCTACCCTAACCTAACCTAACCTAACCTACCCTACCCTACCTAACCTACCCTACCCTAAGTAACCTAGGCTGAGAAAAATGGACTTTTGTGAAACCCTACAAATGAAAATAGTGGGGACATGTCCCCACTAATTTACACATGTCCCCACTGTAATGGTACACTTCGCGTGTGTGAGACTGTGGGGACCGACAAATGTCCCCACAATTGGAACTGGTCCCCACAGCTACAGTAAAACCACAGACTTCCGTCCCCAGACCTTAGTCAAGACCTGATCACCAACACAAACATTTTCTTTAAGAGCCTCATCAACACAAGTATCAGAAAAAACCCTCATTTCTAATCTTATACTCCATTTGCGCGCATTACGACATGCTACAGTAGAAAAATAGGGCCTACCAGGATTGGAACAATTGGCATCTCACATCAATGGCAAAATCAACTTTGTGGATGACGAACTTTCTTGCATGATTGAAAAATGATGGGGACACAACCTAATATTAGCTGCTAATATACTTTCGACGACCACTAAAAGTAACTGTTTAACGTAAGCAACTTAGTGCCAACAAATAGTCATATTAATCTGATAAGTATTTTGGATCAGTCTGTATTTTCATACTAACACACACGTATAGCTGAAGCCTCATGCTTTCTCTCTCGCTTAATCAAGTTTACATCAGTATGGGCTGACCCAAAAATTGGAAAATGCATTACTCGTGCATACAACCTAATCCTAATAGACGTCGCTTCAATAAATCCTTTCAACCTTTCAACAAAATCTACACACCCTTGTCTCAAATTGCCGGTTTTATCAACTCAAAATATAATAATTTCTTACTTATACATAGCCTACATTGGTATTTGGAATAACTGGTAATCTTATGTTCAATCCTTAATATTAGTTAATTCGTCTCGGCTTGCTGAGTGAAAGGTCCCAGATTCGATCCCTGCCTGGGAGTTCCCTTTCACCTGTGTCGGGAGGGTCTCTGACCCGCACCTTGGAGGTGTACGTCTGACAACCTAACCTCTTGGGGGACTGCACATGCACATGGCCCTAAGGCCTAAGCAGAGACATTGCACCTCCTCGAAAATCCCTATCCTTACCTAAATGTCCTTGATTCCTTGCACCGGAGATTGAAGTTAAACAAATCAGAAAACTGATGGTGGTGTGCCACACCCCCCCCCCCCCAAAAGGCCCATGGAGGCCTATCACGGGGTAAATTAATAAAGCAATAAATCAACAATATGAGTTAATTTGACAGCCTCTACGTTTTCAGTAACATCAGATTATAATAATAAGGTAGTAACTAGCTAACTAAAGTATAACGAATAATATTTTGCCACACTTGAAACCATAATAATTATGCTCTGTGTCTACGAGTAGGAGTTGGCAGTAGTAATCCACCATATTCTACCACGAACCTTTTACATGCTGACAGACTGTCAGTGACAGTGATATAGATGGACAGCCAAGGGGGTAATCACTTCGGTACTCCAGTGTACACCTGCACTGGTACTCCCAGGTACTCTTCGGTAGGCTATACTCCTTAGGTACTCCTTGAATTTGGTACTCCAGTGTACACTTGACAGTCGAGTGGTTAACCCCTTGGGGACAGCAATCAGCAGATTTGCTCACGTCCCAATTGAACTTCATGAAGTTTGACGTGTACTGGACGACGTGAATTGAAATGACGTGCCAACCTGTGTTGACATGCAGTTAGAATGGCACATTCTCATCTAGTATAATCCCCCTCGAGATCCATTGGAAAGTCACGTAGGAATAGCACTCTATATAGCAGGATGGCCAGTATTCTTTTACGCCCCGGGGATCGATATAGAGGGGGCCGAAATGGGAAGTGGACACGCCGCTTCCAAAAACCCGTCCATTCTCTCCTCTCGCTTCAGGATTATGGACGCCCAGATCCGATTACATGCAGGCAACTAACGGGAACCTACGGCTTCGTTCGCAAGCCAAGTCTTTTCCTCAATATATAGCTCAAGAGCCACTTTTCCACCGCTGTACTCTATACTTCCAAAGGACTCTGGATTCTGAGTAGACTTGTAGCTCAGACCTTTAGCGCAAGGAAAATATTTCGGCCGTTTACCACTATTCGTTACCCTGTCCAATATTATTATTAGGTTTATCGCAATCTTTCAAAATAATACAGTATGAGACACAATAGATGCCTGTTGCAGAGGTATAATACATTTTTCATGCCCTATCTTACTTTGAGGCAGGTTTGACTTATTGTTCACATGATGGTGCTTCTGAATGGCTTGTAACCACTCATATGCTATTGTATATCTCATGATCTAAGCAAAGTCTACACGATTGAATGGAACTTGCTGGCGATTTGCCCAGTTCCTCATTTCCAAAACAAATACAAGCAAAGAATTTCCTCTCCCGTTTGTGCATTAGCTATGCGCACATATACATACTAGGTGGGAGAGAAGTAGAATAAGGGGGAAAGGTTTCCAAGAGGAAGAACACTTTGTTACCCAAGTCAATAACTCCAGTTGGAGGGAAATAACTAGGTCCTCCGCTTCCATCCAAAACCCAAAGATCGATCACAAGACTATATTTACATAAAGAAGCGAAACCGCATTGGTGGCCGAGGAGAGGCTTTTCTGGGGAGCTGGAGAGAGGGAGGGAGGGAGAGAGAGGGAGAGGGAGAGAGCTGCTGATTTTTATTCTGGTTCTCTGGCACAGCCAGATTGGCACGGACCTTGGGACCTGGAACATGACATTTCACTCAATACTATACAGCACGTCCAGCCCTCTTCAAGGTTTTATTTCTTTTCCGCACGCCAGCTTGTTTCTTATTCTTACAGGCAGTGTTCATAACAAATTATTTTACATTTTGTAGTGATTGTAAGTAATACTGCTATTATATAAACCAAAATGTGTATCTTTATTGTGATATATAGCCTACACGTGGTCTTCACCTCATGTATTATAGTCCAATAGACAAGAGTTCCTCTGTATGCACTTCACTCTTTACCTTCTATAGAAATACTATATCCCCTCAAAAACGCACTCGTAAAAAACGCGCCAAGTCTTCCGCCGAAAAAACCTGTGAGATAGTGTCTGGGAGCCAAGCCTTGTCCACTCCGCCGTACAAAGTCGTGAGATCGTGGTGGACGCCAAGCCTTTCTTCGAGGCTATAAGCTAAGTGAGATGACTTGGCCGGACTTGGTTCACGGGCACGAGGAACAATACGCGTTCAGTTCGCTGGAATTTGGTCAAGTTACCCAATTTTAGCTGTACGACTCAATTTTCAAGTCTAATAAACCACGATTGTAATCATGTGTGGTTCTAATCATGTGCGATTCGAAGATGACATTTTGTAGTCCTGTGATACGAATCAGAGGTCCAAGTATATTTATAATTATTCTAATGAATCAAGAAACTGTATTTGTAATTTGAAGGTGGAGTTGTTACGTTACTGCTCCACCATTGACAGTTAAAAGTAAATATTCCATTCGAATGTCACATTAAATTTTTGCGCATTTTTGGGTAATGGCTCTACCAATGAGTGTTAAAAGTTTACTTTCTATTGTATTAAACCGCGCATCGCATTGTTCCTCGTGCACGTGAACCAAGTCCGGCCAAGTCATCTCACTTAGCTTATAGCCTCGAAGAAAGGCTTGGCGTCCACCACGATCTCACGACTTCGTACGGCGGAGTGGACAAGGCATGGCTCCCAGGCACTATCTCACAGGTTTTTTCGGCGGAAGACTTGGCGCGTTTTTTACGAGTGCGTTTTTGAGGGGATCTCACCACTTTTTGTTAAGTTGAATCAAGG
>KZ539527.1:0-12911 GCA_000934665.2 Catajapyx aquilonaris | reverse complement strand
GGGTATCTGCTGCAGGGTATTTGCAGCGGAGCTTAGCTTAGATGTGGCGGGTGCGGTTGCACGCAGCAGCAATTGCAGCGGATGAAATTGGGTCTATCTGCCTGCTGGGCTGGGATAGGACTGCAGAACAATACGCTCATCGGACGATAAGGTGGGCTCCGGGTAAAAGGTGGACTGTTGTTGTTCTTTTTTTGTGTGTATGTCAACCATGTCTGGATTTCAATTTTCAACTGGGAGTTTCCCCCCTCCAACTCCGATTCTCCCTCCTTACTTGTTAGTCAAATGGAGAAATCAGAGTCATTATGCGGGTGTAACAGCAAGGGTAGGAAGGAAGGCAGGCAGGCAGGGAAGGGCTCGGGCTGCAGCATTTTATCATGCCGGCGAGACAGTTATAGCTTTCCGTGCTGTAGTTGTATAATTAGGGGATTTTAGGAACGTAGACAGCGTAAAGTTTCCGAGACATAACGCGCAGGAGGGACCCCCCCTCTCTCTTGCTTCTTCTCCCCCCCCCCCCTACCACTCCCTCGGGTAGGTTCTCCCTGCATGTCGCAAGCAAACCCTTCATTCCTTCCTTCACTCCAAAGGCGATGCAATTAAGTCGAAGGAGGGGAGCAGGCATTCTCCCAACTACCGCCAATTCACATTTTGCCATTACCTGAAACATTGTTGACACCAAGTCAAGCGATGGCGCCCGAGCACTTGGTGCTGCCGCCTGGTGTCAAGACCGCCATCTTGAAAGAAAATGGCGCGCGCGTTTTGCGGGCAGGAAATGCCCATTTTGTGGCCTGCAGAGAATTTATCCGGCATTATTTCGGGCGGGCCCCGGAGATGACGAGGTTAATCGAAATTCTTCAAATATGAACCCCGGCCGGATCTCTGAGATTTATTGTGAGGGGAGTTGACGCGTGGAAATGAGAGAGCGAGGGTTGAGAGTACAGACAGTAGATTTAGTCGCACAATGAGAGCAAAGATGGATGTGGCCTGAGAGACCTGAGAAGAAGTCGGGAGGCCGAGNTGGGGGGGGGGGGGGGAAAAAGGAAGGAGGGAAAAAAAGAATGGAGGGGAGTTAGCAATTCCTTGAAAGGCGGCTGGCCATAAGTCGGGGCGGTGTTCTTTTGTGGACCTAATTTATCGGGACCGTTTGCTAAGCATTTTTTGAGGACTTCATTGGGGAAGCAGGCGGGGAGGGTGGGTTTGCATTCGAGCCACGGAGAAGGCGAGAGAGGCGAAGGGGAGTCGAAGAGGGCTTTCTCACTTCCACACCCCTGTCTTGGCACTTCCGACGTGGCCAGAAAGCCAGAGCGTGCCATTGCAACCCTCCCCTAGCACCTACTTCCCTAAAGCTGTATTCTCTACCCTTGGAAAAAAAAGAGGAACATTATCCGAGAACAGGGTGCGAGTTGACCGCAAATGGACTCTGATTTGTTTAGAGGCCGCCCTTGGCTCTGATTTCATCTGACCAGTGGACATGACAGAAAAGAGCGGAATATCAAGATGGTGGGAAAAAATTGTCAGGTAAAACTGGCTGGTCTCCAAGCGCCATCCATTAGTGGGTCGACTAATCACGACAACCGCCATTTCCCCCTTAAGCTGGCCAACCTTTTGGACATTTGCCATTTTCTTTAGCGCCTGGTGGCCGCACAACCACCTTGGCGCCACTTGCCCTCCAGCCTAATTGCACTTCTACATAGCACTTCCTCCTAATTTAGTGTACCGCAGTCATCCGGACTCTAGCAGATCTTTCACAGGTGATTTGCAGGTTTCTCGAACCAAATTCCGTTCTAATTATTCCAGAACCCCGCAATGTCGTCCCCAGAAGTGAAGGAGGGGGACTCGGAATTTATTCTGACATTTGCAGGGTTTCACTTGAAATTGTTGGAAGTGGGTACACTTGTTGAACGCGCAGCCTGGCGGATATGGCAGGAAGCTAGGGAAAATGTAGTCTTGGCTGCCATGTTAAAAAAGTATTGGTGGGCTCTGAGGGATTCACCTGTTGAGGGGTGATGTGGCGGTTAGTTAGGCCCACGCCTATCGCCAAATTGCGGTTAATGCACACATGTGACGTTGGAAAATCGAATGCAAAATTTTGCAGCACATTTTGATGACAAACCTTTTGTGACAACAAGTCTGGAGGTTGGCAACTGCTGTTTGCTGCTGCTCTACCGTAGCTAATTTTAAAGGCTGCATTGTGTAATAATTTAGTGGCTCTCTTCAAGCTCCATGGAAAAGTTGGGAGAAAAGTTTGCATGCGAAATGGCAGTGTGAGCAGTTGTAATGGACGTGCCTGCAAGTGCAAAGCAAGGTCTGGGAAATTGTTTTGCTCCTGTATACTAGGTAAATGCCAGCTCAATATGAGAGAACTGTAAATATATAAACACGGAGCGTGTAGTCGTGTAACTCTATGCATATTTTCCTTGCAGTATATGTTAGGTAAATGAGATTTTGCGTTTTATAAGCAACTAAATAGACACAAAGTGTAGCTGCGGTTACACACCATACGTGAAGAAAAACAATTCGACCTTGTATACCTGGCAAGCTGGACCTAAGCGGCGATTAACCTGGTTTCTTTGTGGGCACCCTGACTATATTTAGCGCCCTAGCTTTGAACGTTTGTATACCCTGAAGCCTCTAAATGGACACGTTCTATGGGAGATTTTTTAAAAACTTGACGAGCAAGAAAATACATACTAATGCGAATTGTTACGGACTGTTGATAGTGCCCGTTCTCCTAGAAGTAATTATTTCTATTTTAAATACACAGAGTAGACTGTTGAGGCGGGGATACGGTATGCAGTATTTTACACATATACGTCATCCAGCTGTTTTGCAAGGAAAATTTCAAATATGAATATTTCCGCTAATACTTCATACCTGTAGCAAGTGGGGTGCATCCATGTCGAATGATATAGTAGGGGATATTATGCCTCGCATTATAAATTTCGTAGTGTATGGTCCAGATACGTCCAGCAGCATGTGATTCCAAGAATCACATCGCACACGAAGCATTCAAAGCATGAGTGTTATCTAAGCTTGCAGTAATTTATGTACAGAGAAGGCTGTCCGCGACGGCACATGCACTCCGCTTTCTAGTCTACTATCTGAGCTATTTTCAATTAGGCTGGTGTGGCAACAGATTGTTTTGGGTACATTCCAAGCTGCGAGTCCCCCTTTTTACCCCTCTACTTTTTACGTTTTAACATGGTTCCTGCGCGCTTGCAACTGAATTGGGCGTTCCTGCCCACAAACAATGTCGCATTCCAAAAATATTCCACAGTGTTCATGTCTGGCTTTTGAGACCCAAGAAACTTCCTTTTCATAAGACATCTACCTGAGTACCGGATGATTCAACGGATACTTTCATGGGAGTGCAGTTTTTTTTCCCCCTCTCCGTAATATTTGCTCTACACATTTAGATTAACACGTAGTGCGCATGCAGAAGGTCGAATAGACTAATGGAAGGCTGGTGGTTGTAGATCCCGGGGGCAAGCTTTCGCAGCAGGCGGGCAGGTTAGGGTAAATATTTCATTTCTGTGCCTGCCTTGGTGCCTTGACGCTCTCTGGTGTAGGTGGTGAGTGCAGCAGCTCAGTGCTGAGCATGAAGGCCCCGAGGCCAGGGCATCCAGGCAGCAGCAGCACCAGCCATCGGACTTTGACGTTTATCCCTGGCGGCCTGTTTCCTGCTCCCCTAGGAAACCCTAATTGAAAGCCAAATAAACAGGGCGCTATTTTGGAGGGCGGATTGTGGGCGGTTAGCATGGGGACCACGTGCGGAACCAACGGAACGGGGGTGGGATGGCTGGCTGGCTGGCTGGATGGACCAGGGGGGCGGATTGGCAAGTTTGGACCATGATGACCTCCTTCCATTACAAATATATCCCTGCCGACACTCAATCTCTCATGAAAATATTTAATATCATACTGTAGATGCTCTTGACAGCAGTGTTATATCCTGAAAGAGTGGCGGTTATTGTTTCCTTGATAGACTGGTGTAGGAGGAGGTTGCGTGCAATTATTTAGGCACGCATGGCATGTATGTTGGCGGTGTGGCAGCCGGAAGGTGATGAAGTAGCGAATGCTGCTGTTATGACAATTTGCTTTTATCCAGTGCGGCTGAGGAAAAAGAAAAAAAGAAAATAAAGTGAGGTGGTGCCAAGGAGGTTATAGGGAGAATGAAAATGAAACATTCCGAGGACTATACCGATGAAGCAGCACGTGGAAGGTAGACAAATGAGCCTCGCAAATCCCTTCTCTGGAGCGACTGAAGCTGATTTGTAACACTGTTTAGCTGGTTGGATACTAGTTGACATTGGCCCGTGTCCAGTAAGAGGCCGGAAAGGTGATTATATTTGTCAGTACGTGCTGTGACCTCTGCTAAGCCAAACAAGTGTGTCCGGTGCTGATGCATCAAATGGCAGCCTCCTAAAATATTCGAGCCAGATAACCTCTAACCTTCTGGGACTCCTTATTTGAGGTCATTTAATGAGAATGACTGAAAATGAAGCCATTTTATTTTCCATTAACTAATAATATTGGTGTGAATCATTAAATGGACCAAAGTTGGGAGAGGAAGGCGCAGGAAATTTTGGGAGGCCTCTCCCTCCCAGGTCATCAACTTTGCACCAGAAAGCTGAGAGAGGGGGGCGGGGTGAATGCAGAGGAAAGGTAGGGAGCTGGGAAACATGGAGGCCCGGATCGAAATTGCAACCTTGCAGGTGTTATTTAGCACAGAAGTGCTGAAATTTAGATGGGGAGTGTCGAGGCGAGAAAGGCAAAATGGCGAAAAGCCATGGTACTGTGGCCTCTGCACCAGCAGCCAGGACATGCTGCTTGTCATATCAGGAGGGATTCTCCCTTCCTCCCTTTTATCAAATAGTATTACGCTTCTAGTGTTGACTAATTCAGCAGTCTGACGTAGTTAGGGAACCGGAGCGAAAGTTGGACGAATCCAGCAAGGCTAGATGCTCAACGTATCTTAAATACCGCAGCACGATGGCGTCCTCCAAAAATCATGGCGCGCACAGATCGCCCCACCAAAATGCTCGTGAATAATGAAACCATCCGCCGGGCTCTTGGAATAATAAATCCAGCTCCTCCGGGCATTGCCAGCACCGTCTTTTGAGGCTCTTCCAGGAATTGGCCTCGTTTGTCACCAGCAGCAGCCCGAGAAGAAGCTCCTCCACCTACTCCAGAGCACTATAAACCCAGACCTGGATCAACACTCGTCCATGAAGCGCACTTCATTTTCGAATTATTTAGCAGCATTTATGACCGGATTTATTTATTTCGGGGTTTTACCGCATCAGAATGTACAGGCTCCAAATAATTACGGGGGCAGCTCGATTCAGTTGATAAATAAACTGTTGCGAGTCATTTATTCGGTAAATATTTGCTCATGGAACTTTCATGATGTACAATGTGTGACCGAGCAATTTTACATCTCGCAAATGTCATTCTAATTATGCGATGTGTTTATTAGTATCTAGGCTAATGACCGATGCGACTATACCTGTTAGTACAGGAATACGCATTGTGACAGCAGCAGGTGTACGTTGAATGATTTTTCTAGCTATTGTCCTTGTTCTTGCGCTTGGCATCAGTTAATGTTCGCAATTAAAATCGATTCTTAAAATAGTCGAATCCATAAATATCGTAGGTGCAGAGTGAAGACAAAGAAGCTGTGGTTGACCTATATTGTTTGCGATGGAATTAGGATCGGAAAGGCGGAAGCATCGGATGGCAAAGGGGCTTTGAACACGTGCGGTATGCGGAGTGAATGGTATTGCTGTCCTCCAGACACTCCTTCTCGGTCTGTCAACTGCGGCCGAATCCATCTTTCCATGCATCAGGCGCCAGGTCATTCATTTTGAACAGCCTCGCCGCCAAACGGAATGGCAAGAAGTGGCCAGCACTCTTCATGATCTTCCATTCGTTCCGCCATCATTCTTTTCAGCAGGCGCGCAAGGGTACCCAAAATACAGGCCACCATGGCTTATCTATTTTGCATATATACACAAGCACATCCTGCGAATCGCTGCCTGTATCCATCATTGATACGGGCCTGGCATTTATTAAGCGATACTTCCTGAATTATGTTTGTCGTCTGGTTAAGAAATCGTGAATCATGCAAATGAGTAAATAATTGAGTTGTGATGACGGTATACTGTTTTGAAACGTAATCCGTGCAGACTGCTGTTTTTTTGTCGTATGTTGCCCGAGGTGTTGTCGGAATACAATGACAAGTCGCGAAGTAATTGGGAGCTGGAGAGGAAAGGAGGCACCAACGTTGTTGCCTGGAGTGCTTTTGGTCCGTTCTTAGTTCTTCCTATGCATGCAGTCAGAGAGTAGCGTGCTTGTCCGACTAATGAATTCTAAATGAAAATGCAGGGCAGGCAAACCAGAGTGGATGGTTCTAACCAAATTCTATTATTTTTTATCCTGGCCAAACATCGCTCCTATAACTGGAGCTATTGGCACTGCTTTTTTTTGTCTACTTCAAAGAGAGTGATTCAGGGTGAAATTAGGAATGACGTGCATGGTTGAAAAGCTCCCTGGGTTTCTTGAAGAGTGACTGCAGTAGTGAATGAAACAGTAGCTCCAAGCTGAAAATAGCATTTCTACTCGTAAATGTTTAGGTGCCTCTGGTCTCAGGTTACTTTTTAGCACCTACGTTTTCTGGTACCACTTGAATAAGTTAGCATTTTACGGGAGGGGAAGGGGTACGTCTTGCACTGTCAGGTGCGTAGGGGTGAGGAAAGTACTAATTATGTACGGTTTCATTGTGTCTTTAAAGGTACAGTGTACCACAAAAGGATGTTCTATGCATGTTGTAACACCCTCCGCATCCACTAGATGGGGCTGTAATAGATATGGGTTTCTTGATACGAGATGTCGTGGATGCGTGCGGACCTGGAGGGAGGCTTGTAAGTTTGTAATTAGTCTCGCGGCAGCCTCTGAAGAAGATTTTCATAATAAATTTCAACCCGTGTATTCATAGACCACGTCCACTACCCTGAGAGACCCTGCGGATTTTAGGTGTGTCAGAATGATTAAAATGTGGGTAAAGTCACTTTTTAAATGCAAAAAATAATTATCTGCGATGCACTATTCAAGCGTTGCTTGGTCATATGATATTTGGGACCCTTTGCACCGTGTGTTGAATCGATATCCACAGTGACACGAGCTCGAGAACTTGTAAAATGAGTGTGCAGCAGCATCTCTGTAGTCTGTTTAGCCTTGTAGTTTGCATCTGGCTGTGACAAATGATCCTCCCCCAGGTAGGCAGATAATAAAAGTTGAGATTGATCCCGACGGGTAAAAGGAGAAGCTGTTCATTAGGACTTGGGAGACATTTTAGACAGCGCTTCCTCTCCTGCGATATCGGATGTTGAAATGGGTCGGGGGAAGAAGCCATTAGCTGGCTCCAGGGCAACGGAAGCACAATAATCCGCCCAGGGTATACAGTACGGAAGCCCCTGCATGCAGCGCATGTTCACTGGACCTGACTCCGTACATATTGATAGTGACATTTGCAACCACGTGGCCGTATCCTGAGGTGACCCATTGCATGCCTTTTATCCTGCCCTGGGGAAGGATGCTGCAGCAGTCATGCAGCTACTGCACTGCGGGGTTCATTCACGGGATATGGAATAACTAAAGGAAGAATAAGAGAGGGACTCGGACCGATATGTGACAGTTCCCCCCCCTCAGAGAGAGGGAATGATCGGGGTTTCCTGGAGGGGATTAGGGGAGGAGGGGCTGACCAGTGCCATTAGCTGGATTCATCTGCGGGACGGATATGTGAGATGGGGGAGCACTTGCACCATGTTGGATCTTTGTGTGCGGAAAATTGGGGGTGGTACTACTTGGATCTCCGACGCTCATCAAAAGTTGTTGAAAAGTTGTGGATTTCCGGCTATTAGCT
Source organism: Catajapyx aquilonaris (assembly GCA_000934665.2). Classification (NCBI taxonomy): domain Eukaryota; kingdom Metazoa; phylum Arthropoda; class Diplura; order Dicellurata; family Japygidae; genus Catajapyx; species Catajapyx aquilonaris. Next base: position 4,990 of record KZ539527.1, on the reverse strand, counting down.
GACAGATGGCGGGACCAGTCGTTAGGAGCACACTCGAGGGGTTAGTCACTTCCCCAGTATGGTGTATATACACAATTTCCCCAGTCCCACTCCCAGTCGCCCCCAAGTCACTCCCAGTCATCCCGTCACTCGTGACCGTATCGTTGTACCTGACTGTATATCAGGTAATCTCGCTTCGCTCCTTGCGCGCCTTCGGCACGAATTGGTCGGGTCCCGGGCAGGTGCCCGTCGGTCTCCGTAACTATGCGAGGCCCAGTGCAGGTGCACCAGGTTGCCCCCACGACCGTCACTCTCCGATGCGAACACAGCACGTGCTTTTACGCGAAAATTGGTCGGAGGGAGGGCTTATCCGGTGACTAAACAGCCACCACCGATATGTCACCACTACAGGTGAAGACCATCCGAACGCGTCTCTGACGTATCATTCAAACGGACGGTTTGAGTCGAGAGTGGTACAGATGTGAGCGGGTGGAGAGGGGTGGATGGGCTACTGTTCTCCCGGGCTTAACGACCATCTGGGAAAGGCCGGGCATAAAATAATTCGATTTTTGGTAATATCTCGAAAACGGCTGGGAATTTCTGGGGAATTTTGCGATTATGAGGATTTTTCGCTACACTAATTCGTGGGTAAGAAATCCAACGGGGGTACTCCGAGCTCTCTGTGACGCCGGGAAGTTCGAAATCTTTTCCATCCTCCTCCTATGTCCGCCTATAACCTATATCTTCCTCCTCCTACGTATATCCTCCTATATCCTCCTCCTATATCCTCGTCTAGGGGATAAATATATACTATACTGGATACTACAGCACGAAAAGGTAAAAACAATCAAAAGCCAATCACCCCAGTCCCACCCTCACTAGTGAATAACCCCTTGATAACACTACCTCATGCTTGGTTAAGATCACATACCATCGGTCCGAGTGATCTTGAATTAAAATTATATTCTTATTTCCAGAATGAACTCCAATATGACAAACACTGACCAACCTGATTCTGATGCCATAAAGATGTTCGTCGGCCAGATTCCTCGTTCCATGGACGAGAACGACCTTCGCAAGATGTTCGAGGAGTACGGGAAGGTCTACCAAATCAACGTTCTTAGGGACAAAGTCACTGGCCTCAGCAAAGGTGAGTACGATTCCAGTGGGGGTTATCTGGCTAGATTAGGATTGGTGGCCTTATATGTGCACTAATTAGTGGCTGAGATCTCCCTCTTTGCCTGCTATCGAGAGATGCAGATGAATAGATAGTTAGTCGGTACTGGGTAATAATCTTGTGGGGAAGCCTGGAGTGAGTTTCGGAGCCCGGATGATTACGTATTTGGGTGGAAAATGGGGGAGGTAGGGGGTAGGTGGATGGGATTTGTGTGATGCGTGAAGCTGGATGAGGAAAGGGGCACAATGTGAGAGGAATGTGCAGAATTATGTGCTTCTTGTGCCTTCTAGGTGGGGGTGGGTGGGAGGCAGGGCGGATGGGGAGATAAACCGCACGCAGATTGAGCAGCAGATGAGATTCCATCTGTGGTAATGAGTTTTGGGCCGGGTTGTGGGGGAGGGCTAAAGGCCGGAATTGCATTTGGCTATGAATAACTCGATCGTGTGGCAATTTTCTCGGCGCGTGCTCAATGCAAATAGCCGTTGGGCCCTGCCTGTCTGCTGCCTCCAACCCTGCAGCCTCCCTCCAGGACGGTTGAAGAAGGTCATTGCATGAGGGGGGATTTGATCACAGCCAACCCCTCTGTATAGTCATTGAATCCGGAGATTGTGTGGAGGTGTCGGCTTCTTGGCATGTCGCGAGACATCCACTTGCCGCAAGTAATTAGTGCCCCGCGTGCCCACTTGAACATGTGCTGGGATTCTTTTCAAGTCCAATCACCGTTCAGGAATCAAAGCTGCTAGCTGGAGGGTAACATTCCTTGCTGCTACGTTAATTTTTTTCATGTTGTTCGGCAATTTGTGCGACATATGCAGGGGCGTTGAAATATTTGTAAATGGGAGAATCATTATTGGGGCATTATCAGCAACACCCTAAGGACTTGTTGTAGGTTTTACATGGACTACTCTGTGGGTAGTAATTGAGTGGGAGTGGAACTTGACGGATGGCTTCTAATGATACCCTTGAAAGGAATATTATTAGTTAAGGACCTCGTTTTCCCTTAAATTCAGTGCTGCTTCTCTTGTAGCCAAGGGGAAATTGGTTTCGTACAGTAGGCCCTCTGGATGAGGCAAGGACTGGTTTTAGAGAAAGTAAGTTTGCGTGTCTGTGTGGCTTTGGCCCGCTAAAGGAGAAAGTGGGGAAGGGCCAGGAGGGGTGGGAGTTGGGTTGGGTGGAGGAGTCTGGGGGGTGGGCTATATTATCTGATTCCCACGCGGAGTCTTCCAGGATATTTAATTCACTCCGAGTGATTTACAACACCGCGGTTAAGGCACCAAGATTAACAGTTATTAACGTTGCCTTTCTGCATAGCCTCTAAAATTGTGACTAACAGTTTAACAAATCCAAGAAAACCTCCCTTTCACTTTATCATAGTTATGCGCCCGCTTAGCTTACATCCTCTTTAAGCAATAGCGATTTTTTTTTTCTGGCTCTAAATGTAAATGATTGAATGGACGAGTGGAAACGAGTTGTTTAGCAATCGCTCCGAAGAATAGCTTTTCCAGGGTAGGGTCTTGAGGTAGCCAATTTCGAGCTCGAAAGGAGTTGGGAAGGGTTGGAAGAAGGATGCGGGGGTGGAGGGTGGGCACCGGACGGCCGGAGGAAGACAAAGTGCGGGCCAAGAAATTCCATCGGCAACCGGACTTGCAGCATCCTTTTCCCCGTTTTCCCCTCCCATGGTCGAGCATTCCTGAAGCCCCATTCCTGCGAGGAGCTCATCTGGACCGGTTCACTCAGCTGTAGGCCTACTCTGCCCCATCCTCAAATGGGATTCGTCATTTTCTGGAGGCCAGATTTTCCGCGCGCTTGAGCACATGTGGCACCACACACAAGTGTGCGTTTCGTCAGCGTCCCGGAAATTTCCGAGGCTTCCAGCTTAATGCTCGTCAGGCAACTGCAAATTCAATTCATCAAGTTCCACCCCTATATATATTTTTTTACCTCCCATAGGTCCACTTACATCTTATTTTACCTAATGAGAAAGTGTTGGCACATATGCGTACATTGGATTATCATGTGAATAACCCTGGCCTGGCAACATGAAAGGGTAAGAGATGAAATGTCGTGAATCCTGGAGGATGAGTAATGAAAATCTTGGGTGTAAAATAATCATGCAGCTTGTACAGTTTGAAAGAGGGGGCGGGGTGGAAGGAGGAGGGTGGGAGGTAAGACAAGAGAAGGCGAGTTACTTTCCGGATTAGAACCGCGGGTTCATTAATCATCGGAGAGAGATTTTGGGGAGGGAAGACTGAGTGAGCGAGTGCAACGGTTGAAAATGATTAGCCGGGAGAAATGGGCCGAATTGATAGGCTCCCTTGACAACCTTGATGAAGAGCCACTCACTCAACCAAAGGCGGCAGCAGCAGCCAGGATAGCAACAAGAGCACTTTTCCTCCACTTTGATGGAACCAACCGGGAAGGGAAAAGTTCTGGCTGCTGATGGTGGCCACCTTCTGGTAACATTGGGCTGACTGGGTCGCAATCATGGAGCCTTGTGTCCAGGCATATAATGTTAGCAAGTATTTCCTAACCTGCAAGCAGCCTCTTAATTAATAAAAAAAACAGGCTAAGTGATAAAGTTTGGGCTAACTACCTCGGATAATTCAGTTGCAGGTTCAATAGCTTTGGGGTAAATTTTGAACTACTGTACAGTACTTCGCCAGCTGGTTAGGTTCAGCAAGTGGCACGTGACACTTGCTAAGCCACTCCCTTCATTGAACGTTTTTCCACCAAATTCTCACTTAATTCGAGCTGCCAGCCGCAATATACGACGTCACTTAAGAGTCAAAATACCTTGTATGCCACACCCTTATTCCACCCCTAAGGCTGAAGTGTTAAAGAACACCCGTATATTGAACTGTCTGAATACATGCATGCAGGCCGGCCGGCACTTTGATTCGCCGAAGGCTGAACAGGGGTTAGGGATGTCGACGAATTGATTTTCGATTGACTTGGTCGCCTGTGCATAGCCCCACCCTATACATCCCAGCAGCACATATACCCAAATTCCTCCGCCGTACGTCTGATAAATTGTGGATGGCCACCAGCGCAGCAGCATTAATTTCAATTGCCGGCCCCCGACGCCGTTGCCCTCCAAGATTCATTAGCAGCCTCCACTGTACTTAATCCGATAATTAGGATTAATAATTGAGACCCCCTCCCCCGACCCCCCCCCCCCCCCTACTGCTTCCGTGGCCCGAGTCTCTGATGGAGTCCGCTACTAAATATTTCCACAAATATTTTGCGGGAAGGTGGCCCCCTAAATAATTCATGCAGTGTATACCAGGTCACACGCATCTCCCCGGTACTTCCCTTCAGTAGATGAGATGCTCCTCCACCTCCTTTTGATATTCGACCCCAGGCCCTCCCCTTCTCCTTTGACCCGGAACATTGGCATTTCCCCTCCTCTTTCCGGGATCATCCCCGGATCCATGCGATGGTCGGGGGTACAACTGAATAAACAAGCGGACCTCTTTCGATTGATCTTCTGGGTGATTGATCCTCCGTCGCAGACGAAGCCTTTGATTGCTTTCCCCCTGAAAGTAGCTTATCATGCCAAGCCTTCCTTTTTTTTCTCTCTCTCGGTAAGGTCTGCTCCTGTTTCCTACCTTCTTTCTCGCAGATTTCATTAGCTGGAGGATTACTAGGCGTCTCGCTTCCATATTACATGCTTTTTACTTTTCACGAGTAGAAACTTGGACCCCTCCTAAGTTTGTTCCTCAACTTCAACGGTAGGGGTTGAACACGACGGATTTGTCAAAAATTGCGGTGTGACATCCAGCATAATCAGGTTGGAGGTGGGGGAAAAGGCGGTGTTGTCATCCATATTTACAG
>JYFJ02006385.1:0-19830 GCA_000934665.2 Catajapyx aquilonaris | reverse complement strand
GGGGGGGAGCGCCAAAAAAAAAAAAACGCACCCCCTACACAACCACCCTCTACAGGGGTGTTCAAGCACCACCCCCTTAAAAAAACACAACGTGGGGATCACTCCGAGTCCGGTCTCACGACTGACTCGCCTCTGCTTCCTTCCTCCCGACTGCCTTCCCCATTCCCCCCGCCTGGCTGCCACTCCACCCCACCGCCCCCAAGCCATCCCCCTACATTCCCCACAACTTCCCACCCATCCCCTCTCTCCCTCTTGTGGGGTGGGTGGGCGAAAACGCGAGGGGGGGGGGGGTTGAAGGGGGATGGCGGGTGGATGGGCTGGAGGGAGGCCGGGGGAGCGCAGTAGGCAATTAGAAGCAGCCTCTTGAGCCCTTCTTGCCCCCAACACTGCTCCCGCTACCACCACCTCCCCACTCCTCCTCCTCTTTTCTGAATCCACGGCCATTAACCTCTTGCTCATTACTATACCGGGCCATTCATTATGGTGGATGTTCAGGGGCTGATGGATTGCGAAAATTCTATTGGGCTGAAAACATCCGGTGGCGGGAAGCACTTTTTACATGGGCATTTTGGTCGAAATTGGAACTAGGTTATAATTTGCGAAAAATTTTGTGGGCCGAAATATGGGTTCTGGATTTTGCGGATGTTTGCGAATTGGCGGATGGGTTGCCGTCAACGGGAAGGTGGAAAGGCCGCGCGGCAGTCGGGATTAGTGCATTGCGGGTTGCTCCGAAGACTCTTCGGAGCAACCCGCAATGCACTACCAATCTGAGTGTCACGTTAGTGACGTTACCCTCATCCTATCTCTTCGGCGAAGAGATAGGATGAGGGTAACGTGACACTCAGATCTTCTATATAAATAAAGCCGTTTGTGAGTCTGTCTGTCTGTCCGCCTGCCAACCGTCATTTGCCTGCCATTTGCGGTCCACCCCCAAGCCGGGAGAGGATGGAGGTGTTGGAGTAGCAGAACCACAGATGGCATTAGTGGGCGGACACACAGAAAGACAGACAGTTGACGGGGGTACTGGCATGTGTTTTCCCTTCATTCCTTTCTTCCCGGGCAACGCCAGGTGCCCCAGCTAGTAGTAAATAATGCAATCGGACATTGAATCTCGGGTGAATCATAATGAATCTCGTATTTTTTTTGTCGTAAACTCCGGACTTGTTCATTTCCACCATCAGGAATGTAATGGTGTCAAATAAGGTTAGCTGGGAGAGAGGGAGGGGCATTCACATGCCTGCCTCCCGTTGAGGTAGAAATGGACAGCTCGTATGGCGGGTATGGGATAGAGCACAATTTAATCACCTGTGGGCCAAGCAGTCGCGAATGGCAGGGGCGGGTTGGGCACCATGAGCGTCCGGCTTACCCCCTCGTCATACTACAATGTCATCTATTGGGGACCCCCCCCCCCCTTCCCCTTTCAGGTCATCAAAAGAGCACAGACTCTGACACGCACCCCTGCACGCACCCACACATGAGCCGCCGCCGCCCCCTTCCCCGAACCTTCACTATTTTAGTGTACCGGTAAATTATTCGTAACAACGTAAGATTGGGGAGGGGGAGGGGGGGATGAAAATCACGTTTGCTCTGTCTATTCCGGTATAGTCGAAAACACATTTGCAATCCGCAATTTTATATATTTTTTTCAAGTGTTTTCCCCCCATCTTTTAAATTGGCGCAAGGAGATGCCTCTAACCAGAGATCATTTTCGTTTTAAATTCTTATGGCAATGTCTGATTTTTTGAATTGCCAATTGTTCACTAAAACTGGATTTCATGAAAATAATATAGTATACAAAATCAGAGTTTTCATTATTACGATATTTGGAGGGGGTCTCATCCTGTATAACCAGTATTGCAAAAATCATTTAGTGAACGATATGTGAAAATCGGGCGTTATTTTTATATTGGTACAAAAGTTACATGCAAACTGGGGTTTCCTCGGGCGAATTTTAATCAGGCAAAATCGCGAATTTCAAATGAACATTTCCGCAATACCGGAATAAACATTATATTAGGCAAAACAAAGCTATTTCATTTTTTCATTTTACATTATTAGGAAAAACTTTCGCTAAAAATTGTGCACGGTCCCAGGATAAGCAATCCTGACAGGGATCCTTTACACACGTATTCGGGGGGGGGGGATTCATATTGAGTACTCTCCAGACTAAGCTGTGTTTTGTTAATAAGAGGGCTGTTCGAGTTAGTGGTTCCGGGACTGTATGCACCTGGTATTTAGCATGAAAGCACATTTTGATACTACAGAGTATACAGTATACTATAGCGAGTCATGGCATAATACTTTGCCTTTTTTATACGACGCGACCTCTCTTTCTTTTCAACGCACTTGGTCCATCGGCATTAAATATTTCCAATCCAATAAATGTTTTCAGGATGTCGGACTACCAACGTTGGGTTAACGAGAGGATTTCTTTCCCTTTTCTTAATGAAATCCCCGAGATTACCATTTGTGTGAATATCCCTATGGACTATGGCCCAATTAAGTTACTCCCAGGTGGTCGAATATACGTTGCTATATAACTTAATAGGGCACCTCGACCGTGTAAACGAAGTAGGGGTAGTTCGACTGACAACGGAAATACCGCAAGTGACATTGGAACGTCAATTTTGTAGTGGGGAATATAATTATTATAATGATGAATGTGTGCTGCATATGTACTAATTTTTAAAAGAATACAGGGTGCTGAAAAATTGGCGCGCGCACTACATCTCGGATAATTATACAGTTGAAGACGAAATCACACTACTTGACGCGAAGACAATTATAGTAAGGTTTAGTGGCGTCAGACACGTGGATTATTGGGTTATCCTGCGAGTCATACGACCCATGTAGCAGTAGTGGTAAAAGGATGGCATAAATCGCAGGATGGACGAATCTAAACATAAAATTGTATTATCTCCGTAACGAAGCCGGAAGCTCGGTGCATAGTGTGTGGATTGCAGAAAGGAGAGGTAATGATCCTGACACACCCACACACATCATGTTATGTAGCGTAAGTTATACTCTCTCGCGTATGCAAAAATAAATTAAAAATTTAAAAAGGGTCCATAAGCGTCACTAAGGGCAACAAAGTGGCGGAGCTGGAATGGTAGGCGGGTGGCAGGTGAGAGGGGGTGGTAGGGAGAGAGAAAAAAATTAGGGGGGNGGGGGGGGGAATTGGAGCGACATAGCAGCATAACCCTAACCCTGCAATGTGTCAGAATACAGTATACGCAAGCGTATAACCACTGCAAATTATTACCGCATGATCGTCCTCATTAACCCCTTCGCTACCATCTAGGACAAAAACGCATAGATTTTAGTTTACGCCTACTCTAAAGATACGGACAGGATATTTTGCAAATAATAACAGCTATATTTACCCGTTCAGGGAAAACATGAATGCGTTTGGAAGAATTTTCCTCGTCTAGAATTCCCTAAATTAATTTTCAAAAAGAAGACTGCAGAGTGCCTGTACTGCCAGCGCCTACAGTACATTTTCGCTCGCCCTTACTCTGAAGATAAGGACAATATATTTTACAAATAATATCATCTATAATTACACGTTCATGGAAAACACTATGAATGCGGTTGGAAAAATGTAACTCATGTAGAAGTGGGTCATTCCATGTCAAATCATCACTGAGAAAAATAATAAGTTTCGGATTTTGATGTCATGGATTTGGCTAATTTTTGGGATACCTGTTCCTTCCCATCTGACATGGACAAAAATATATTTTTAAAAATTTTCCTGTCATCAGTTTTTGAGTTTTGGAATGTTCAATAATTGCAAAACCTCCCCCCAAAACCGCTCACCGACAAACCTTTAAATACGATTTTCCAGGAGAACCGTTCCAGATACAGAGCTGGCAATGGTCTCGTTTTATAAAGCTAATCTGCATACTGCAGAATGCTCCATGTCAAACCATCCATTCCGCAGAATGGATGGAGCATTCTGCAGAATTGACGGTTTGACATTGAGCATTCTGCAGAATGCTCCATCCATTCTGCGGAATGGATGGTTTGGCGTATAATAGAGCATTCTGCAGTGTGGCCTTTTTCTCGCCCAATGGCCGCTAGGGGTTTGAGCCTAACACATACACAAGATAGGCCTATGTCATTTACGACTGCTGGACAGGTGGTCTGTATGTGAAAACGCATAGTGCAGCTTTCTATCAGTGCGAGTTTCAGTTTCAGTAATGGTCTGTACGACTGTACCTAGATACTGTAGGGATTAATGAGCCTGATTTGAAAACTGGAATTAACATGCACTTTCATTATTAGCATCCACTGTTGTGCCTTTTATACCCTACTCCCACCCCCACTCCTCATTGTTTTTTTGAAAATCATTATCCAGTCACCTCTAGCTCCCGTTTAGTTCGGATTATCGAGACGCGCCGGCGACGCGCTGTAAATTCACAAAAATACGGGGTCGGGGTTCAGGGAAACAGAAGTAAGGTTATAATATGAGATGATCCAATATATGATCCAATATCACTGATATCCCTCTAACCATTCTAATTTCTGCGTTTTTGGACAGGTAGCAGCATCTCTTGACTGCTGCCAAGATTATAAGCTCATGGATATATTTTTAACTGTAGCTCAAGCTCGCCTTGCAGAGCGAAAAATTTCTAAATGAAATTTACACCTTAATTGGAACACACTGCAACTTTTAAGTGTTTATGGGTGATTCTCCAAAATCTTACCAGTTTCAAAGCAAAAATTAATGAATTTCAAAACTAGTTTTAAAAATTAGGAAAAGATATTCACACTTAGAGGTCACAAACAAGGGGAAAATAGAGGGACGTAACTCTCATAATTTATTCTAAAGTGGTTGAAACCTTCCATGCAGGATTGATTTTGCAGTTAACTGCAATAATTTTTATTGGACATAGTTCCTCATAATATTAGATCAAAAAGCGACACTCAGTTTTTAAATATTCGTCCCCCAAGTAGTGAAAACCTGGGCTCAAAAGTCGAGAATTTGCAATTTTTTTTGCACTTGAAATGGCCACAGCAGGCACTAAATAGCTGCCGGAATTTTAATATAAATTTTTCAGACGCTAGTTGATGATGGCCATTTTTTTGAGTCGCATCTTGTTCAAGAACGATAATTTTGTTAAAAATTATATATTAACATTATTAAATATTAATGCCAGGAGTTTGGGAGCAGGAAGAATGACCTTTGGATGCATTAGGATTAATATCACGGCTCATGACAAACGTTGACTCTAGAAATTTCTGTCAGGTGATGAGGTCCCTTCATTCCATGAAATAACAGTTATTTCAAAATATTAGACTTATTATATGCCAGTAGAATAGTGAGCCAGGAGTGTGAGCGTAAAATGTGCTACGTAACTTAATTTAAAACGCCTTTATTTTTTTAACCCACTAGGAGACGTACTACTTGCACAGAAATCTGTAGTTAAATCAAGGTGTCATGGGGAGAAGCAGTGTTGCCAAATAACTGAGTAAAAAGTCCCTTTGTTTCATTGCAAAATGTTTAAAAAATATCCTGCATGATCCAGGAGAGTAACACGAAAACTCGGGACACACTTTGGAGTGATGTAGCAAGTTCATTTCAAATGATTAATGGTTTTAAAATATTGTTTTATACCTTCAAGCAAACCTTCAAGAATGTATAGTTTAATGGGGTCCTAGCCTACATTTTGCAAACCCATGTAAAAAAATCGTCCTTATTTTTAAATGAATTTTGGTGTTTTTTGTTTGAAGAAATAAATATCAGTTGTCGAGATATGAACGATCCAAGATCATAAAAATTATACGGTATCGTATTGCCCTCTGACGTCACTGTTGCCCCCCCCCCCCAAAAAAAACAACAACAACAACAACAAACAAACAAACAAACAAAAACATGGTTGCTTTGTTCCTTTGTTTGTTGCCTAGCAACGGAATCGAACGACCGCCAATCAGCCAATCAGCCGAATCGAACGACCGAGAGGCAACGACCTGCTGACGTCACTGGGGTCAGAGGCCACGCCCCCGTTTTTGCCGCCAATTTGCGAGTGACTTTTAAACCCCCGATAATTTATCGAGGAATGACATTTTGGTGCCGAAAAGTGGTGGAATGTAGGTTTATATGTATGGTTGAGCTATATTCGTGTATACAAATTTGCATAAATTGTCCTTGCATGGGGATGGCTAGGTGTCAATTTCTTCTACAAAATAATGTTTAAAAAATCTGCTCTCTCCAGTCATGCCATTTTTGAGTTATTATGCCTGGACATAGCCTACTCGTAGTATTGGTAAAATTTTGGAGAATCACCCTTATACTATATTGTACCGGTACGACAATCTACGATCTTTCAAGTCTATGTCCTCAACGGCCAGTATTTAGCACATTATATGCTATTTTAACTATTTTTCGTATTAATGGCTATAAATTCCATTTTTCCATAATTATAAGAATGTATACCCAGCTGCTACGAAGGGGAGAGAAAACGCATTCGTGAGGACTGTTATTTTTAGCTAATTCATAGGGAAAATGAAGTTACTGAGAGCTGATGGTTAATTGTAATTAGCCATTACATAATTAATTTGTATAAATTACGTGGATTTATGGATGTAAATTTTGTATTACAGTCACTTCTGTAATCGAACCATCTCACCGGAAAAAATCACGTTATCATCGAAAATGAATTGGCACGTATGCACTTGTTGCTTCCTTCGAAAATCTCCGCACGTGGAACAGCTTTTTGTACACAAGCAGATTGAGACTATACTACAATATTTTTGCGATTTCATAGTTCTATTGAAACGTGGAACACTCAAACTATATCATATAATAAAAATAATTTTTTACCGAGTGAGATGCCTACAAGTACCTTATAGGGGATCATCTTTTAATTGACCGACTTTATTCATTGACGTACTGTGATCGATTTTGATAATGGGAGGAAACACGAGAACTCCGAGAAAATCTTTCCACATTAGAAACTCCTCTGTCCGACTCGGGGATCGAACTCAGCAGGAACTGAGGGGTGAATAAAATGTTGTGGCGATAACCACTGTGTCACTCTTCTAAAAATGTAACTACTTCGCATTTACAAAATGCCGTGTCCTGGTTCCAGTCGTAAAAGTGCACACAAAATGTACAGTACACCTGATATTAACATACACCATATATGAATGCTAATTTGACTCCAAAACTGGAAATTCTCAGTATCCAATTTTTATCTCCACAATAGGCCCACTATATCCTCCTGAGACCTGAGAAGAATTTTTTAACGCAATGTCAGTTCCTATTGCATTTTCTGAACATGTTCCCAATAAGAAACAAGAAAAAAAATTTAGTTTTAAAATATCGACAAAAATGGCGACAAACAACCAATGGGAACATTAGGACCCAATTGGTGATACAAAAGCAGAACGGATGAAAGCTGAAAATTGAAATACCACTTAATGGATCACTCACATAGTGCTCGATCCTCCAAACAATGTTTTTAAAATTAATTTGTGGAATTAGTGGTAGCAATTCCTCTCAGAAGACAATTAAAGATAAATTAAATCATTTTTTAAGGCCACCACTCCAGGCATGGGGCTTGCTCCTTCCCTTCTTACCCGCTAAAGTGGTACCTTGCTATTCTAGATTTCAAAACTGAACAGCATAGTGCAAAGCCCACTTCCTTATGGGTGTATATAGGTACAGGCACGTAAAGAAAAGTCACACCCATTCAGCTAAAAATGTCATTTTTCGGATGTCCATTTAAATGGACATTTTGTCTCAGGAAGAAAAGAAAATGACCAGTTCTCTACAGAAACAAAGATTGTCACAGAATCATCTTTTCGCAGTTCCTAAGACACATTCCTTGCGAATCCCAGGACATTCACTGCATTGCGAAAATCGCATTCTAAATATGAGTAAAAAAAATAAAACTTATCAGATGAGCGCCTAAGCTTCAGCAGCAGACTCCGCCATTTTGTCCGCGATTTAATTTTCGCGGCCCAAGCCAGATATTCGACGCTAGGTGGCTACAGCTATTGAGGCCAGATTGTAACCATGGGATACCAGCCTATTACAGTTCTGTTGGCATCACTGGTTGGCGCCAAAAAAATCTTTTGCTGATGTCTACATATGTCGACACCAGGTCTCAGGAGGATATAGGTCTCACATTTGGCGAATCATAATATTGGTTTAATCTTTAATGTATCTGCATCCAAATAAAAAGTTTCATTCTCTACTTCCACATCTACAGTGTATTGAAACTGTAATAACGAGCTGGATTGAATAACGTTACTAGGAGACTTCAATGCTCGTCTTACCTCGAAAAATCTCGACTTAAGAGCCCGTCATTTTAGCAACAGTTTACTGAACAATAGTAGAGAATCACTGGACACGGTAACAATACCAGAGGCACAAAATGCTATTGAGTCTTTGACTTTGGGTGGTACTGAATGATAGTAGTGTATGATACAAGTACAGTATACTAGCTCGGATTTTCCAAGTAAATACACTTCAAAACTCTATTTTAGGAGCGAGTGTTAGCGCACTCGGCGCCGGATTTACGGCAAGACAACTTATAGGCAGTTGCCTATGGTGGCAGATTTCAAGGGGCGGCAAATAGGCATACAAAAAAAAGTAAACGAAGAATTACCGTAATAATAAATAATTACGCGACTGAAAGCAGCGCCGGATTTACCAATAGGCAGAGTAGGGAATAATTTCCTATGAGGGGCCGCGAGTTGCAATAAATATTTGTCAAAATAATAGGAAATAAATGCGAAATCAGTAAATAATTCAAAGTTTTCGCAGGGGGGATTCCCAGCGCCGGATTTGCCACAAGGCAGAAAAGTGTAGAAAAGCCTAAGGGAGGCCGCCCTCAGGTGGCGGCCATAAGTTAAAATGTAAATTTTTAAATAAGTTAAAATGACATGAAGGAGAGTACTCAATAGAAAAATCGACTTTTTAAGCGGCATCGGGGAGGGGGGATCTCAACTGCCTAGGGCGGCCNGGGGGGGGGCTGTAAATCCGGGCACTGACAAGGGAACTGTGACGTGTTGTAAATGGAGCTGTTGCTGAATGAAACTTGGCACAATAATATAGGCAGGTTAGTTATTAAACAAAATGCAAACCGTTTATGCGGAACGATACAAGGCCAAAAGTTATGACCTCTCGAATTCAAGGGACACTCTCCAACTCCAATTTTCTTCAAATTCGGTACATATCGGTATTCGGTAGCCCACCCCAACGGATGAAACACCCACCTACGAGTAAAGTTACCTGCTCAAAATGACCACTTTTTGAGGGGGGCAGAGGTCAACTCGTAACATTCGTAAAACTCCAAATCCCCATTTTTGACGGCGTCTTCAAGCAAATTTAATGGGAAATCACGGCCTGGTGCTCCATTAGACCGGAAATATTACGAAATGTTCGAAATATCAATCACCCGCACCTTTTGGAGGCGTCTGGTAACCCAGCCCCGTGGGGGACTGCACATGACCCATTGAGCGTTGACATGACCCACTGAGCGTTGACATGACCCACTTTCCGACATTGCACCTGTACCCATGTCCCGTCCCCAAAACCGCCCACCCCCCATGCCCCCTCGTCCTTGCACCGGTGGTGAAGGAACAACAACAACAACAACAACAACAACAACAACAACAACAACAATAATAATAATAATAATAATAATAATAGAATTTACAGTGGTTTCCACCCCCTAAAAGAGCACCGTTCTCTCCAATGCAATGGGGTAACGTAAAAAAGATAAGAAAAAGTAACCGGGGGCTGATTGTGACTAAATTACAACGCCTTCTTTGCACGGCCTGTTTCCATGGCATTGCAATCGACAACAATCAATCATTAGTTATATTATGAAACTATGGATATTGCTGAATGTCACTGTCGCCATGATAATGTAAATCAGCAACTATTATACCCATACTAGGTTACATTTTCCTAGCATCCCATATAATATTGTATAGGGAACAAAAAAAGTTCAAAAAATCAACAAAAATTTTTCCCGGTATATCTGGGGTAAGGTTGAGGATAATATTGGGACCATATCTGCATTATGAATAATTTTTTGACACCCGCAAAGTCTAACTTAAACTCTAGAGCCTATGGTGAAATTGTTGTGGTCACACAAAGATGATAAACAGGGTGTTTTCGAGCCATTAAATTTTGAGTTACAAGTAGAAAAAAATGGGATGAGTTAGATGTGGAATTATTGTACAGTATTATGAGATAATGATGTTTAAATGAAACTATGCACTAAGGAGCCATAACTTGGTGAAAACTAAATCTAATAGAAGAAGAGGATCGGAATAAAACCCATGACTTGACAAGGAGATGTTGAATTAGAAGAATGTTGTAATAAATAAGTTACTGAAGAAGTTGCGAAAGTGACGCGGGGGACATGGTTCATGGTAGTCCACCTGAAATCCCAACATTCGGAGGTCGGAGCGGTTCGGATCATGGTTCGAGAGTTGGACACAAGAGGCGTGACAAGAGGTAATGAGCGCGTCATCTAGCGGACCCAACCCCCTGTTACTTCCCCTCGGCACTTACTCATCAACGCCATCTTGGTTCCAGCATTTGGCGGCTTTGGTGGCGTGCTGGTGGCGTACAAGCGGCGATATCTTCCTTGCCGTCGTCGTTCGTCGTTCGCTAATCCGGCTTTTTGCTCATCGGCTTGCACTTACTTTGTACGACAGGTAGAACAATGAGTGGATCGCCAGGAGCGTCTGCACCGTTGAAGGGTGGGTCTCGGAACCGGCGTGTGCTGGATACCGAGGACCTCTCAAATGTGGAGTTCGAAACAAGCGAAGATGTGCAGGTTATCCCGACTTTCGACAACATGGGGCTGAGGGAGGATCTGCTGCGAGGAATTTATGCATATGGTATGAAATGGAGTGTGCACACTAACAGTTGTGAATAACCTTGCATGGACATGGTCATACCATGTGTCTCAAATCTGGGGTATAATTCACTTAATGTTTTCAAGCATTGGTTAATGTCTGGTTTCGCTTGCATATGATTACTGAAGATACACACATTTTAGTAGGAAAATGACTAGTGTGTAGTCCTAAGCCCAGGGTGTGTTGCAAAGGTAATTCATTGATTTAATTATAGTCTGTTTCTGATCAAAGAGGTAGCCAGCAATAATGAACGAATTGTAATAATGACCTGCCACATTGCTCGTCTGGCATGACCATACACAGGAAGGCACAAGCGGAAGTTGCCTTTCAGGCGGGTTAAGCCTATTTGATCGTCAGTTCCAAACGTGGCAGCCATGTTTAGAGGGATATCGGGCAGGTGCTGGTGGCTCTTGGGTGGCATTGAGATGAAAGGGGACTAGTGATAAGCTTTCTACATTAAATAGTGGTTACAATAATATATCTAAGGATTTTCCAGGGAAGGAGGATACCACAAAAATTTTCCCCCTTGACAGTGACAGGCCACCTCCCCTGCTGGTCCCCCTGCTTTATACAAGCATGGCACTTGATAGAGAGAAAAAATTGCTGAAAGCTGAAAAGGCATTCAGCACCGTAATCATTGACCTATCTGGAATGGGGAAGGCAGCGTTCTCATTGTGAACTGTTTGGCCTCCTCGACTTTCATTTCCCCCCGACTCACTTACATCTGTTGGTCTCACTGCATTCTTTTTTGGTGGAAGAGCGGGAAAAGGGCAAGGGGGTATAACGGGCCATACCCTATATTCAAAAAATGGACTTGGTCTACTTGTAATTTCAGCCCTCTAAATATAGGATAAATTATTCATTTACAGTAACCTGCAGGTTGGGTCAGTTTATCTAATTTGTTATTGCTATGAGGTATCTGACACACATACTGTACTTCACACAGGCTTTGAAAAACCATCTGCCATCCAGCAGCGATCTGTGAAGCCCATCATAGTTGGCAGGGATGTCATTGCCCAGGCACAATCAGGCACAGGGAAGACAGCTACCTTCTCCATAGCTGTGTTGCAGTCTCTGGATACCCAGGTGCGGGAGACGCAAGTGCTTGCCCTCTCACCAACTCGTGAGTTAGCTGTTCAAATACAGAAGGTAAGCAGCCACTTTTTAATGCCACATAAAACTTTGGATTTTCAGGATAACTGGATAAAACCTTCTGGAAATTGATACATCAAACTTTACAGCAGGTTGCTTCAACTCAAATTAATGGAAAATATACTGGGTGAAGGGAAACTCGCGGACTATCGCCAGGTAGACTGATAGTACTTGTAAAACTAATATAGGGATGTGCAATTAGTTTTGGCCGCCATTGCGTCGTTAATGCGTACGGCGCCGCCAAAGTTTTGTGGCGTCACATCCGTTCCGCCAGCTTCAAAGAAGCAAAAGTCAGTTCGAGGACCTCCGGTCCCTTGCCTTGGTCACATAACACATCCATGTGTGAAAAGCGATCAAATCCCGTCAGAGTAAGAATCCAGGTATGACACTCATGCACTTTGTTGTTTTTGCCTCATATTCCACCATCCGGCCCTCTACACTTTAAGGGCGCCATACGCATTAACTACGCAACAGAGCCAAAAACTAATTGCACGTCCCTATATTAGTTTTGCGAGTACTATAAGTTTACCTGGCGATTGTCCGCGAGTTTCCCTTCACCCTGTATAATATGTTGTGTATACTACATGTAATTGGAGATTTTCCCGTAATTTGCATTGATATAATATAACCAGGCTTTTTTGAATATAGAGGCTGCCATTCACAAAAAGACAACCACATATTTGGCAATGGAAAATACAGCAGGCCCCAATTATCCACTGGTAATTGATTCCAAGTCCTCCTGTGGAAAAGTGAAACTAGTGGGTAAACTGAACCCTATACAGTATACAGGGTGTTTCGTACTACAGTAGTTAGGTCAGCTGGCAGTCAAGTGTATTCCTTGGCCCAAAACAATTCAAAAATGTAGGGCGGGGGGAATGTCGAGGGATCAACTGTTGACGACCTAGACAACAGAGATTTGAGTGCCCTTGAGACAAATGCATCCACCCACCAGCTTTGCTGTGGGGAAGGCAGCAAACTGCTACACTACGGATAGGATAGTAAGTGTCAGGATGTAATCCTGATATTGATGGCTGGGAAAAGAGGTGACCTTGCCAGATTTCATTAGTTCATTCCAAGCAGAATGAAATGAATGCATCTCTATGCACACTAAATGGCAGATGGGATATTGAAGTTCAGTGAAAGCTGAATTTTTTTTTACATCAAGTGCCAGGTGCATGCTAGCGTACTCTGCATTCGTGAATGCCAGCATGTTGCCTTCTGCTGTCTCATGCTCCCTTAGGACGTATTTTGTATTGTGCATGGTCAAGTGCCCATTATTGATAACTTGAAGTCAAATATCATGATTGTGAATTAAATCCTTGCAGTGAGGCTGTATCCATCACAGGCTTTTCATCATGTAGCCTGCAACATTTAAGTACGGGTACAAGCCGTCACTGTTCTGAGTACAGCTCATGTTTCAATGGGGCTGGTACATTGAAGTCTCGATTGGCATTAAATTACTCTTAACTTCAGGCACACGGTCGCGAAATTCCTAGGAAAGTGGCTGGAAAGTAGATTCCAAGTATTTTCCAACTTCCCAGTGGCAGCAGGCCTCACGAGCCAGGTTAGTACTTCCGGTGTGCTCCATTGGATGGCGCCACCGGAGACTAAAACAGTTGAAACGTGCATCCCAACAACGAGGCGAGATCCCGAAACGCACACCACCGCCACAGCGGCCACGGCCAGCAACAATATATCGATTTATATAATTTTCCATAAACTGCCGATATTTAGTCTAGATAAATCTGAAATTCCCCTCACTCTTTGTGGAACTTCTTCGAGAACTCCTTACTCCTAGCCACTCCTTACTCCTAGCCACTCCTGGCCCTATGCGATATGCTGTTTGCCCCCACTAATTTATCCTCAATTAATCCCCACAAATTAATACGCAGGAAAGAGAAATATTACCATGGCCGTTGGGGAGAAAGGGTTGACTTGTTATGCAACTAATGCAAGGAGGAGAAAGGCAAATCTGAATTGAGGGCGGAGTTGCCCTGACAGGCAGAAGACAATACTCCTGGTCCGAATGACCCTTTTGATTCTTGGAAGGTCTTCCGCCCCACCTGTTCTGGACTGTTGACTTACGGCGGGGCTGCCTTCCTCTTGTTCTGATTGACAGCCCATAAAAGGGAGATTATGACCCGTTTTTCGGAAGGCGACAATTTTGGGGAGTCTTGCTCAGGATTGTGTATAAGCTGTAAGGGGAAAAGGCAGTCGAGAGGCAGAGCCAGAGAGGCAAAGAGGTGTCCAGGGGGGCTGGACCCGTGGAGGGGAGGAAATGGCGGCATGTGCTCGTGAAGTGCATGCATGCGAATGTCACGTGACCTCACTTTCCAAGTTCGGGCCAGATTCCAACATTCTCCAACTTGGAATTATTTCCAACGTGGGGCAGAATTTCCGAGTTTGTACTTTCCCGTTTGGACAGGTGATAAAACCTGGAATTCAACTTTCCAAGTACTTTCCTAGGAATTTCGCGCCTGTGTGAACGTACCTGTTGTCTTTTTAAACAGGTTACTGTGTCTCACTGTCTGCCTGGAAATCTTTGCCATGGCATTAGGTGGACATGCAGTTACATGCTAGTGACAACAATGTCCAAGTTGACTCTCTTCCCATTGGTGGGATGTTTTGAGCACTTGGCCTGACCATTCCTTTCCCCAGTGCTGTGATAATCAGTCACTAATTTGGCTTTCACCGAACTTCAATACCGCATTTACGCGCAGATAAGACGCACCTTTTTTCCGATTTTTGTAGGTCAAAATGTAGGGTGCGTCTTATACGCGTGTGCGTCTTATACGGCAGGGCACAACGGGTGAAACCTGTGAGAAATCGTGAAAATCGTTTATTGAAAAATTTAAAAACATCGCACGTTCGAATCAGTCATCATCGCTCTCCTCGGCCGTCCATACATGTGCACAATTCCGGTGTGACCTTGCTACCTATACGTTTCAGATGCGTAGCATTGTCCCATTTTCCACTTGCNCCCCCCCCCCCCCCCCACCCTTTACTGGATTCTAATGGATTCCACACGCACATGCATTGCACACGAGGTTGCTGCCAGCAGCTCGAGACCAGTTCCCAAACTACGGCAATAAATCTGCGTGCGGCTTATATAAGTCAACAACCGATTTTCCACGATTTTTCGCCTCAAAACCGGGGTGCGTCTTATGCGCATGTGTGTTTTATATGCGCGTAAATATGGTACCTTATCTTCCATTTAGTTTGCCCATAGATGCATTCATTTCAGTCTGCACAGGATGAACTACGGGATCTGGCAAGGTCACCTCTCTTACCAGTCATCAATATCGGAGTCACATCCTGACACTTAGACAACCGCTGCACTATCTGGAGTATAGTGGTTTGCTGCCTTCCCCACAGAAAAGCTGTTGGTGGGTCAATCCATTGGTCTCAGGGTTCACAAATCTCCATCATTGTCTATGTCGTCAATGGTTACTCCCCCAACATTTCTCCCCCCTTCATTTTTGACTTGTTTTGGGCCAAGGAATACACTGACTGCCAGTTTACCTGCTATTGTACTAAGTAAATACCCTGAATAATGTGTTTTTTAACATTCATACATACCTATGATAGGTTTAATTTACACATTATGCAATTAACACAGCAAACACAATATTAACAATAAAATATGAGTTATGCGACTATGTACTAAAAATGTGTTGGACTTTTTAAAGTTGATTTTTTATTAATGTTTATTTAACATTTTCAAACCACGGATAATGAACCCAAGGATAAGTGGGGCCTGCTATAGTGTATCAAGCTTTCATATTGCAGGTACCAGGTTAGTTACTCTGTGGCTTATATGAAGTGTAGTCAGTTAATTAATTTGGAATGGATTTCAAAGCTGGTTATCAGTTACTACTAGTTGCTATGAATGAATATTTTCATGCATGAGCTGCCAACAACAGAGATCCTTCCTTTTTGGAACATCAGTTATGCATAGCAGTCATTCTTCTCTGGCATTCTATACTACCCAATATTATCCTGGACATACAGTATGGTAGAAAAAGGAAAAGATCAATGAGGATATTGTGCATACATGATTATGAAGGTTCACATGATCTTGGTGGGAAAGCTTGGTGTTACCCTGTTATTAATATGACTTTAGCAAAAACCTAGGTAAAGATAATCTAAAGGAAAATGCCACTTGCCTTCCCAGGTGGTTTTGGCCCTAGGAGACTACATGAATGTACAGTGCCATGCTTGCATTGGCGGGACCAACCTTGGTGAGGACATCCGCAAGCTTGACTATGGCCAGCATGTGGTGTCTGGTACCCCTGGAAGAGTATTTGACATGATTCGGCGGCGTGTACTTCGTACTCGCTCCATCCGGATGTTGGTGCTAGATGAGGCAGATGAGATGCTAAATAAGGGATTCAAGGAGCAGATCTATGATGTCTACCGTTACCTTCCTCCAGCTACCCAAGTGGTACTCATCTCAGCTACACTCCCGCATGAAATTCTGGAGATGACCAGCAAGTTTATGACAGACCCAGTGCGGATCCTGGTGAAGCGTGATGAGTTGACCCTGGAGGGGATTAAGCAGTTCTTCGTGGCAGTGGAACGGGAGGAGTGGAAGTTTGACACACTATGTGACCTGTATGACACCCTGACCATCACCCAGGCTGTCATCTTTTGCAACACAAAGCGCAAGGTAGATTGGCTGACAGAGAAGATGAGGGAAGCCAACTTTACAGTGTCCTCCATGCATGGAGACATGCCACAGAAGGAGAGGGATGCTATTATGAAGGAGTACCGGTCAGGGCACACCAGGGTCCTCATCACCACTGATGTTTGGGCCAGGGGCATTGATGTGCAGCAAGTCTCCCTTGTCATCAACTATGACTTGCCAAACAACAGGGAGCTGTACATTCACAGGTAATTTTTAAATTGCAATTTCCAAGACAAGGGAGCAGATCAAAGTTCCAATTGGCACCTGTTTGCGTCAATTACTTGTACCAAAATGGGTATGCAATATACCAGGGGTCGAAATATTAGGATGCAAAGGTGCAATTTGCACTCCAAAATTGTTAGCTGCACTCCAAACTGAGCCTTGGAATGCAAAGTTTGCACTCCAATTGGCTCTGCTTTTAAACATGGCTATACCAAGAAATTAAAAATGAAGCACTCCCAAGTAAGCGATTTGCACTCCAGATTAAAGTCGGGAGTGCAAACTTTGAATCTGGACAAAAATGTTAAAATTCGACCCATGTAATATACAGTAAAACTTCCATAAGTCGAAGAAAATGATGAGCTTGCTTGGTCACAATGCAAAATAATAGGAAATAAACTTCCCGAACTTGAAGAGCAGGCAGGACCTTTCGATGGGATGTCAATGCATTTTCAGTCTCCCTAAGTCGAAGTTCATGTTGCAAGTCTGGAAATTTTTTTCTCATTTCCCAGATGAAGGGTCGAGAGTAGGCCACATGTAGAGATAGGCTCAATTTCCTGATCGCCGTCTACCAGACGTAACCAAAGAAGTGTTTGAATCGATTGTGACAATTGAATCCTTGAGTCTAAGAGTAGCCGAATGACCATAACCGAGATTTTTTTTTACAACAAAACAATGAGAAACATTGTTAAGTGTGATAGTGCAATTATTTTTAAGCTTTGAACACCTTTCGTTGCTGGACATAACCTTATAGAGTTCTGTGCTTAAAAAAATGCAAACTTCTCTAACTCGAATCTTCCATAACTCGAAGTTTTTTCCTGGCCCCATGGAGATTCGACTTATAGAAGTTTTACTGTACAATAATTTACATGTACAGGTTTGGGGTATTTTGGAACATAAAGGGTGCACTGTAAAGCATATGAAAGTAGGTAAAGTGTATAAAGTAGGACCAGTGAGTACTCTTATGGAAGGTGTAAAAAAAAAGGTTTCTTCTGAAATGGTGGTCATATGACAAGCATAAATACCATGTGTTTCATAATTTAGCTCACATCCATGTTGGTTGAAGGGTGACACGGTGGCGGAGTGGTTAGCCTTCCACCTCTAAGGTCCCGAGTTCGATCCCTGGATCGGACGGAGGATACTTATGTGGATAGAGTTTCGATGGGTTTTCTCCGTGTTCGCGTGGGTTTTCTCGGGGTTCTCCCGTTTCCTCCCCCAATCAAAATCCATCACACGCAGGCAATGATTAAAGTCGGTTCACGAAAAGAAGATCCCTAAGAGGCCCAAGGCCTATCTCGGGGTATCCATTATTATAATATTATTATCCACGTTGGTTGAAATCTTGTGGATCTTCCTAGCCTATTTATGTCTGTCCAGCCGAACCAATCCATATGAGATACCCCCTTTAAAAATATATTTGCACATTCTGGGTAATTATGTCAAGACCCTCATTTTAAATTGACATTGCACTTGCATTTTACAGGATTTTATTATTATTAATGATATTTTTAACTCCTGATCCCTCCAATCTATAATCTGTATTAGTTTTTTATTTGGACACTTCTTGATACCCTTCTGTGCATGCAATTAAATGGAGGGCTGAGGCATAACTTTTGTGGCTCTCTCGCGATATTCAGATTTTGACACATGTTGAACTAGTGAAAATTGCACAGTCTTGTGTATTATTAATAGAGAAATATGCAAATGAAGTGAATATATGATTGTCATTCTAGGATTGGACGATCAGGACGCTTTGGGCGCAAAGGTGTGGCCATCAACTTTGTCAAGAACGACGACATCCGCATCCTTCGAGATATTGAGCAGTACTACTCCACTCAGATTGATGAAATGCCTATGAATGTGGCTGATCTAATTTAATCATTAGTTTCCTGCTTTATCGTGTTTTCTTTTCATGATTTTTTCACGTTTCATCATTGCTTTGATTTCCCTAGAAGTGATGATATAAGATTAAAAGGAATAAGTTTTATTGAAGAACTACAAAGTATCCAGAGAGGAATCATACATTGTATTTGGAAATACCCAATAAAAAGTATTCCAAGGCTCAGAATTTGAATTCTTTGTATTTCTTGGCTGTCTTGTTCTCCTGTTGAGCAGCCTGCCGCTTGCGTTTATTCTGGAAAAAGGCAAGTAATTGTTAACCAATTAGGCTAATTTGTGCATTTTGCCCCAAAACACAGTCTCATGAAAAATATTGGCAACTGTCCCCCTCAAGGAAAAAAATATGCAACCATGCAACTCATAAACACAATATGTGACAAGTGATGCATATCTGAAAGTAAAGTGCATGGTGGTTACTAGTTAGGGCAGAATTATGAGATAGCAAATAATGGCCAAGTTTTTAACCTTGTTTCACGCCTATATATCACTTGTAACTCGACTCATTTTTCCCCTCCCCAGAAGGGCTATATAGGCGACAATGGGGAAGGAAAAGGCGCGAAAAACGCCCTACTTTATACTGGCCGGCCAGCTCCCCTGGGTATAATGGCCCCCTAATCAACCCATCTATTGCCATCTACCAGTCAGTAGCTTTTCTAAGGTCTCGCATACCTGTTCATAAATTTTGTTTGACGTCAAAGCTTATCAACATTCAATAGCAGACTGGCATCCAGTATAAGGGTTGATGACAGCAGGGGTGAGGATATGGGATTGCGGGTGGTGGCAAATGGAAGCACGAAAATTACTCGGACTGCACAGATTATTTAAGAGTACGCCACATGTGCATTGAGACACTTGCCCCACTGCTGGAACAACTGTCCAATACAACCATCACAAATGGGGAACTAGCCTTGGTCTGGGATTTGGGATTTTTGTTCATAACTAGCTAGCCCATGCCTGTAAACATACATTCCATCACTCTGTTGCATCAA
>JYFJ02006384.1:0-19832 GCA_000934665.2 Catajapyx aquilonaris | reverse complement strand
TCACTATGCAGTTCAGTTTCAAAATCTAGAATAGCAAGGTACCACTTTAGCGGGTAAGAAGGGAAGGAGCAAGCCCCATGCCTGGAGTGGTGGCGTTCAAAAATAATTTCATTTATCTTTAATTGTCTTCTGAGAGGAATTGCTACCACTAATTCCACAAATGAATTTTAAAAACATTGTTTTGAGGATAGAGCACTATGTGAGTGATCCATTAAGGGGTATTTCAATTTTCAGCTTTCATCCGTTCTGCTTCTGTAGCAGCAAATGAATGCCAATGTTCTCATTGGTTGTTTGTCGCCATTTTTGTTGATATTTTAAAACTAAATTTTTTTTCTCGTTTCTTATTGGGAAAATGTTCAGAAAATGCAATAGGAACTGATATTGCGTTACTCAATTCTTCTCGGGTCTCAGGAGGATATGACGCCGTCAAAGTTTCGTGATGTCACATCCATTCCGCCAGCTATAAAGAAGCAAAAGCCAGCTCGACGGCCTCCGAACAATCCAGCCATGGGTCTATAACACATCGTCCATGTGCAAAAAGCGATCAAATCCCGTCAAAGTAAGGATCCGGGTACAATACCCATGCACTTGTCGTTTTTACCTCATATTTTACCATCCGGACCTCTACACTTTAAAGGCACCATACACATTAACTATGCATCGGCGCCCAAAACGAATTGCACATCCCTATACAGGGTGTAAATGAATTCAACCGACAAACTTGTAGGGGTAATAGAGGGGACCAAGACAAGTATTTTTGACATAGGAACCTGTGTCCGGAAACGCCATCTAGAGGGGGATCATATACAATGAACGGGTGTGCTCGGACGCGTCAGGAAGGAGGTGCTAGGCGACCGGACTGTTTGGTTGATAGAGGACGCGCAGTTGTTGGCAGGTTATGGCATATCGTGTCGTCGTAAGCAAACAACGACGTGATACGCCATAACATGGCAACAACAGAACCGTTGTTTACTCTCCACGCGTCTCCTAGGAGGCGTACTTTAGTTGCTAGATGGCTCTGTTGTTGCCAGGTTATGGCACATCTCACCTTTGTTTATTATCCGAACGCCATCTATCAACAAAACAGTACGCTCACCTTGCGCCTCCTGCGTGACGCGTCTGAGCGCACCCGTTCCTCGTCTATGAACCCCCCTCTAGATGGCGTTTCCAGACACGGGTTCCTATGTCAAAAATACTTGTCTTGGTCCCCTCTATTACCCCTACAAGTTTGTCGGTTGAATTCATTTACACCCTGTATTAGTTTTGCAAGTACTATCAGTCTATCTGGGGATTTGGCACGAGTTTCCCGTCACCCTGTATACAGTTGTATCCGGATATAACAGCCTCGGCTGTAACAGACTTAGGGTTATAACAGACTCGAAGGGCCAGTCCCACCATACTTCCATGAGGCCCTGTGTATTTTTACTCTTGATATAACAGACTCATTTTCACCTCACGTCGGCAACAGACCATTTCTTGGCCCCTCGGTGGGAAAATATGCTGTTTTTGATCACTCAGCTTCCTTTTCCATGCGAGGAAAGCATTGAATACTGGAGAAGGGGTGATTTTCCCACCTGTCACTGATCTAACACTTGCCGAAAAGATCAAAATCGTTCTTTTTCTGATATATATTTGACAATAATGAGACAAGAAAATTATGGATGTTTTTTGGTCCTGCCTAAGTTATGGGTGAGCTAATTTTGCATGTTTGTGTATAGTTTCATTTATCAATATGCAGTAATAGTAATAATAATAATAATAATAATAATAATAATAATAACAATAATAATAATAATAATTGGGTGTAATGCCGTACCTCAGCTGAGGTTTTGACACGGACCTTTATTTGCCAAGATGTACATTAATTTGGACAACGAAGAGCCCTGGTCCGAGGGCAGGGTGACTGGGAGGGGAAGTGCAATGTGCAGTGCAATGTCGGCACTATGGTCATTTTGTGAGCTCCCCTACCGAAGCAGGTTGGCATAGTGGATAAGGCGTCCGACTGCTAATCGGGAGGTCCTGGGTTCGAATCCCGGGGCCGGCAACTCTGACCGTGGTTTTCTGTGGTTTCCCACGGTCCTTCCAGGGAAATTCCGGAGGTGTTTCCGTAATTATTAATGGGCCACAGCCGCTCCTTCCGTCCCTATCCTATCCCAAAGAGCACAGTAAAATGAAAGCAAAGAGTTACAGGCAAAACAAACTTCCCCCCTAAAGAGCCGATGGCTGATAACGGGGTATTTTGTGAGCTCCCCCGGGTGGTTCGTCTATCGGAAATCCCACCCTAGACGAATCCAGAGATGACCCCGAACTCTGCACGTGATGATATCAGGGTGATTCCCATAAAACTGACACATTTCGTTCTCAATTAATTTTAACAAGAATGGTATATTTATTTATGTATTGTACCTCAAATGTAGAGTAACTTTGGGAGAATACTAAACTCTAGACTCAGTCTAGAGAGCAGTGGTTCCCAACCGGGGGGGAATTCCCCCCCAGGGGGGAATTCCCGGGTTTCAGGGGGGGATTTGATTGGGCTCCGCAGACCCACTTTTTGATATTTTTTATCATCTTATTGCCTTCGATTTTCCTCCACATGAAGCTTTGGCTTACCCGTAGAGAGGGTTGCAACACTTACGCTTTCCCTCAAGCCTCTCAGATGCCTCTCGAGCCGCTCAAGAAGGGGGAAGCAGTCTTGCGAGTTTGAATTAGCGCGAAAATTATCCCGTATACAATGTTGCCACATGAAGTACTGTTTCTCGACACGCCGCCAGGGGCGCCGGGCGCCACAGGTATCTGTGGGTAGGAGGGCCGTCCCTCGCCATACCTCCGGTGTCCGGTGAGGGTAAGCGGCTTGCACCCCGACCTGATGATTGTCAAGATGAATTTCTGGAGCTGAAGAGTGATTCAGGAGCAAGAGATTTGTTCGAAGACAAATCAATTACAGAATTTTGGCCTTTGATGTGCGATTCTTACCCAAAAGTTGCAGAAAGAGCTATCCGGGCATTACTACCATTTGTGTCAACGTATCTTTGTGAATCAGGGTTTTCAACTCTGTTGGAAATAAAATCAAAGAAACGAAATAGATTGGAAGTTGAGGATGACATGCGTTGTGCCCTATCAAGCATTCCTCCGCGTATCACAGAATTGGCGAAGAAAAAACAATCACAGGTGTCTCACTGACTGGAATGTTCATAGGAGCAAATTGTATTGCAAGACCCTACCTTTCACTTGTTGAAGTTTAGTCACTTTAATGACTAGTGACTTAGTAGGTTAAGTACAGTAATTATGTTTAGTAATGAAAAATTACCCACATTTTGGTTAATATTTTAAAATCCAGCAACCCTTTCTATTGTTATTAATTATGCAACAATCCACTATAAACAATCCATATGGAAATGTAAGTTATACAGAAATATAAACCACTTTCAATATTGCATGCATATGATTTGGAATGCAATTTTTTAGCCAATCTTGGAGGGGGGGAATGGTGTGCTGGGTTATGGTAAAAAGGGTGCATGAGGCAAAAAAGGTTGGGAACCATCTCTAGAGGAAATGTTGAAAATGTCCTCCCTCCTGCTCTAAGCACAGTGCAACACGTCGTTCCATGTTGCTGGCCGTTCATTGGAGAATGCTGTTGTCAAGACCACTGATCTCTTGTGTAATGTTCTGCTTCAAGGGACACTCCACTCAAAATACAAGTTGGGCTCTAAAAATCAGGCAAAAAATCCTGACTCCGAGGGTATAAGCAGTTTTTCTGAGAGACGAACGGTAAGGCCAGGGCGAAAGCTGGAAGTGTGTCGTTCGAAAACCGCGCTCAAACGGGCCCGGCGCAGGTGGCGACGCCACCCTCTGAGGGTGACGTTGGATAGTAGCACCGCCCTTCCCAACGGCGACTTGGATAAGTTCCCTGCGGGTATGGGGATTCGTGGGGATCTGGTTGTGTCCGAAGCCAAATTCCCCTAGTGCCCGTTGGGAAGGGCGGCGCTCTATCCAACGTCGCCTAACTTGGCCACGTGGCCAGGCGGCGCCACTCT
This sequence comes from Catajapyx aquilonaris, assembly GCA_000934665.2. NCBI lineage: Eukaryota > Metazoa > Arthropoda > Diplura > Dicellurata > Japygidae > Catajapyx > Catajapyx aquilonaris. Next base: position 15,798 of record JYFJ02006384.1, on the reverse strand, counting down.
CGAACAGACCTCGAATTTTTTCCGACTTTCGTCTCTTCCCCTGACATTACCGTTTGTATCAGAGATAAACGGATGGTATCACCGGAATCAGGATTTTTTGCCTGATTTTTACAGATCAACTTGTATTTTGAGTGGAGTGTCCCTTTCAAATCGTCCAACGTTCGGGGGCTTGTGGCGTAAACTCTGTCTTTTAAGAAACCCCATAGAAAGCAGTCCGGGCTTGTCAAATCGGGAGATCTCGGTGGCCACAGATTTTTGGAAATTATCCGATCGTCAAAGAAACTTTCAATGAGCGCCATGGATTTGTTTGATGTATGGCATTGTATGGTCTTGTTGAAAATATCCTTTACCCAGCGATTTATTTGCAAAAGTGGCGATTTGGCTATAACAGACATTATTCTGTGGTCCGAAGCAGTTTGGCATAGTGGATGAGGCATCCGACTGCTAATCGGAGGTCCTGGGTTAGAATCCCGGGGCCGACGATCCTGACTGTGGTTTTCTGTGGTTTTCCACGGTCTTCCTAGGATAATTTCGGGGTTGCTTCCGTATAATAGGCCACAGCCGCTTCCTTCCTTTCCTGGATGGATGGATTACATTCTATTGGAATTTTATAGTTGCTACTGTAATAAATACTCAAGTAAAATGATAATTAATTAATTAATTATCTCTTTTTTTAAAAACCTTTCGTTCATTTAACGTTGGGGTTGAGGTGGTATTGCCTTTCCTGCCCTACAACGTCACAGGTGCTTGGCGCAGTATAGCCATTGCTGCTCTTGCGCCAATAAACCATCACTCAATCAATCAATCAACCTATCCTTGGAGGTTGAAGAGGCAAAGCTGGGCCAACCTCCCTAATATCAATTATAAAAAAAAGTGGTCCCTTGAAGTCCGGATTCAACTGTAAAAGCTTCTGGTTATAATTTCGTTCAAGGGTGAGATCAATACTATTGTAAGTCACAAAATAGTAGTTTCACAGGAAAAAATATTGAAAGTTTTCTGTTGTGTGCAGCTGAACATACAATAATTTCGTTCTAGTGATGTCACAGGCGCATGGTGGAAGGTGGACTTGAAATAACAATTCAGCAGATACGTCTCTTAGCGTAGAATATGGTGGTGGACTTACCCTGAAATTGAATTTTTTGGACATGCAATAGTATTGATCTTACCCGACGATTTGTGTGACCAGGACATTTTGATCTTCACCCAAGATGGACTGGCCAATTTTATGAAGAATATTATGTATCTTGTTCTTGCAGATGAAAACTATAATAATATAATTGTTTCCATCCCCTTAGTGATTTTGTTGGAGTACTGCTTAGTGACAGGCACAAACTGGTGGGACGTGTTAATGTGTCTTCGAGGCCATATGTTGGAGATGATATGTGAACGATTTACTGAGAGTTTTAATCGACAGTCACAGAGCTTGCAGCAGTGCTACTACGTGCGGTTTATGGCCATGAAAGTGGTGTTGTACAGGTAATTAAATCATAACATTGCTTACAGTGCAGATTTTGAAATTGGCTTGTGTAATTGCAGGATGCAACAAGGTGGGCAGCAGAAGGCATCATTTCAAAATGCACTTTTGATGTTACATCTCATAGCATCAGCATTCAAGGCTCTGTTGCGTCCATCCGATTTGCCAAGCCATGACAAAGGCCCAGGGGAGAGTTTGTCAGGTACATCTACATGAGACTTTTTTTTCATTACGTGGAGTTCAGACAAGTTACATACATTATGCATTTTCAGAAATATTAAGTGCCAAGAGTGTGGAATGTGTAGGTGATGTGGACAAAGCATTATTGAATCTAGAGGCAAAGGAATATACAGTAGAAGCAAGCACATTGCAGTCTCTGCAGCAGCTGATTCAGTGGGTAGCCAACTTTGCCCTTTCACTTTTGGCTGCACTTCCTGAGCATCGGCAGAACAAAGGCCCAGGGGTATGGGCATTTTAATAATATGTATTCCAAGGAGGTACTAATTGTAGTTTTTTGTTCATTGTTGCAGTATGAAATTTTGAAGGATGCTAAAACATTGAGTCTTTTGCGTGAGCTGGTGGTCATCATGCGCATCTGGGGCCTGATTCGTTCTACATGTCTCCCAACCTTTGTAAGGAGCACAGAGAATCTGGATGTTTTGGGCCATTTGTTCAGACTTCTCACACGTTTGCTCCAGACACAAGAGCCTGATGACGCATTGCTTGGTGAGGTAATAGTTGTAAAGAACAAATTTAGTTTTTGTTACTTGTGTGCCAAGTATATCTTAGTCATTGGCATTCTCATCATATATGATATGGACATCTTGTCAGTCACAAACATGGTACGTGGAAGAACACTTGGGGGTGAAATCTTGAAGGTTCATAAAGGTGACAAATCCACACGCACCATGGCAAGACAACATTAGACCACTGTGATGGGCAAACGACAGTCCATATCAACGTGTCAACACAGGCTACATATGCAGAGATATGACTTCAATAGCTAGCGGCCCCCCGAGAATGCACGTCTGGCTCCTCTCACTTTTCTAATTTCCACGCATGCTCCAAGGGTGGAGTGAGGGTACCAAATGAAGCGAACATTATCTCATTAAAAACATTCCACTGGCAAAGGAAATATTACTCAGGTGCATGTGCTTTTCATATGTAAAATAATATTGAGTTATGATTCACTTCTGTATGTTTTTATTATTATTATATTTTATTTTTATTTATTTTACCCTGTGATAGGCCTACATAGGCCTTTTTGGGGGGTGGTACACCACCACCAATTTTCTTGTACTCTTTCTTCAATCTCCGGTGCAAGGAAACAGGACAATGGGAGAGGATAGGGCTTTTTGGTGAGGGGACACAGGTGCAAGTGCAATGTCTCAAGGTTGGGCCATGGGCAATCCCCCAGGAGGTGAGGTTGCCAGACACCTCCAAAGGTGCAGGTCAGAGACCCTCCCAACACAGGGGATCGAACCTGGGACCTTTCACTCAGCAAGCCGAGATGTTACCATCTCAGCCACCACACCTTCCCCTTGCACTTCTGTATGTAATTGTTTTATAACGTAACAACATTATTTTCAAAAACATCACTCATGCCTTTGTGGAAATTTGAAAAGTGGAAGATGCTAGACGTGCATTCTTGGTGAGCCGCTGGCTGTATCAGGCAAATAAGGGTGTACGTTGAAGAAAAAAAAATCTGTCAGAGTTACAGGTCCGTAATAATTGCGCCGTTATAATAATAATTCATGCCCCGTTATCAGCCGGCGGCTCTTTGGGGGGGAGGTCATCCCAATTTTGTCTTGACTGGAACTCTTTGCTTTTTCATATTTACTTCGCTTTTTGGGATAGGATAGGGACAGAAGGAAGCGGCTGTGGCCTATTATTTAGGAAGCAATCCTGGAATTCTCCTGGGTGGACCGTGGGAAACCACAGAAAACCATGGTTAGGATTGCCGGCCCTGGGACTCGAACCCAGGACCTCCCGATTAGCAGTTGAACACCTTATCCACTCCGCCAAACTGCTTCGGTATAATTGTGCCGTTATTGTAGGGAAAGATGCATATCTCACATTCTCACTTGGTGTGCTGAATCCGCCGCTGGTTGCCACCAGGGCTGACCTCTAACATGGACTCATGACTAAAAGTGACCTTCGACCAGATTGCATTCCTCCATTTCCTCTCTCCTTCGCCTATGCTAGTTTTTCCCTCTTTTGAATGGCTGTCAAGAGAGGACTCATCTTTCCCTACAATAACAGCACAATTGTTATGGACCTGTACCTTTGTCAGATTTTTTTTTTTTTCAACTTACATCCTTATTTGCCTGATAGAAGTCAGATCCCTACATACAGGGGTTGGACAAAATAATAGGCCCCCCTGCAAAATGAGGCTGAAACTTTGTGCCTGTTTTATTCGAAACCTGGAACAGTGAGTACGTTTACATGGGACTAAAAATCGGCCTGACCCAGGCTTCCTAAGCAAGGCCTATCTACGCAAAGCCTGCTCCCACTTTTTCCACTGCTACATGGGACAGACTATACCGGGCACTACATGGGACCGAGGGGGTGAGCCGCCCGAAAATAGTCCCTACCATGCCGGGCCATACTCCGCTCCTCACAGCAAAATGTGCAATATGTGTAGCTCTGCAGCTACCGCATGGGCTGCCCATGATAATTAGGCAGTTGAATTACATATACCAGCACTGTTTATTCGAGAAAGCCACAGATACGGGGGGACTATTTTCGCGGCCTGTAGTCCACTCAGAAGCAAGTCCTGGGCTGTTCACTAGCAGCCAATCACCGCCATCGCCTTAGGTAGACCACCCGATCCAAAAGGCTTGGGCTGCGCCCGACAACGGATCAGATAAGGCCGGTCTATCGTAGGCCCAGCGGCTACATGGGAGTAAACCGGTTCGCCTAGCTAGGCGGCCGTAGCTAGGCCGATTTTTAGTCCCATGTAAACGTACTCAGTTACAAAGATGCCTTTTACCGAGTTTTGAAGCTCTGTCGATCTACGTTTGTCGAGGTATGCAAATGACGCGAAAATGAAGAGAGGGGAAGAGAAATAAAAGGTGAACAACACCCTCCTAGGCCCCATTTTTGACCCAAGTGTCCCACCCTTTTCATTTGAAAACGAAAACAGTTACAGATACTGTATGAACTTTACTGGGTTTTGAAGCTCTATCGATGACACTGTGTGGTATACAGATGGACCAATAATCACGCACTTGGGTGGGGGAAAAAAAGAGAAACTACACCCCCCTCCCCCCTCCCTGGTGCTACTTGAAAGAATAGGAATAATCCCGGTAAGTGGACGTGCAGCTGAAAACCATTTTAAAATGCCCGAAATTCTGTGACTTACTTTTCGCCGAGGGAAAAATCAGAACTATCTGTCAAGGGTAGGCAAGCTCCCCGCCGTCATTTCAATCGTAAAAAGTGCCCTCACTCTTAATTGGCCGGGCGGACTGCTCCGAGCTCTAGACGGTGTCCGCTTGCCACTTGACCCACCTTTTGTTGTACCTGGTGGCTCGCATTACCTCCATTTAAACTAGACCTTTAAAAAATTTTAAACTGACACTTAAGGTGGAAATGAAGCGACTTGCTAATCAAATGAGAGTCTAGAATTGGAATGTTAATAAGAAGGACTAAAATCAGGGAAACATACGCAACCGATGCAGCCGTAAATGCTGTTCAATCCTATACATTCCATTCGAATCTGCGTTTTAAACTCGATTTAATATGGGCCAATTACCGGCTGGATGTTTTTGTGCGCAGGCGCAATTTTCACGACTGCCAACTTAAACATGGTATTTGGAGGTGTGGTTAATATTTTTTATTTTTGATGGAAATCGATTTTATTCGGTCGTAATTACGAGGTCCCAATTTGTCATGGCGTTTTAAAAAGTTTAGTTCCGAAAGGGGAGCCTGTAGCTCTTCATTTGTGTTGGATTTGGAACACGTTCAGTTGGTATGCGTGTGACAGATAGAAGCAGCAACGCAGCAAAGGTCCGGGCCAATTATCGCGTAGCAGTATGTGACGTCATTGCCGGGTGGATTCGAATCATTCTATTATTATATTATAATTATAACTGTATAAACTAATATAACGGTTCTGACGTCTGACAAACACCCCCGCCAAACGAAAATCCTGTGTGAGCCATTGTAAAAACCATCATACTAACTTGCACTCATATTTCACGGTCGTATGCAACCGTATCACGCTACCGTAAACAACGCTGTGTTGCCACTCCCTCACTGGAGTGGAGCAATGTGACATCACTGGATCATTTTCGCATCGTTTTTCAGCAATACAAATTGAAAGAGCAAGGTGAGGTAGGTTTTTCTTTTTGCGGTTACGATCAGTATATAATTCCCGACATATTCCACATTAAATTTTAAAATTCTCATTTACTAATGATTTTTTTGTGGACTATTGAAAATTCTGCCATAAGGGCCCATGTTAAATCGCGAACTTCTGAGTCCTCCAGTTCGCTAATTTGCACGGTGACGTGTATTTTTCTTTGCGCCATTGATAAGAGGACACGAAACTGCGTAACATATGTTTTTTTCATAAAATTCTCATTAAGTGACTCTAGCTTCATTTCCACCTTAACCCCTTCACTACCAGATAGGCCTGAACCACACAGATTTCGGCTTATGCGTACTCCAAAGATATGGACAAGATATTTGACAAGTAATAACAGCTATACTTACCCTATCTGGGAAAACACTATGAATGGGTCTGGAACAATTGCTCATCTAGAAGTCCATAAATTAATTTCTAAAAAAGGGCTATAAAAACTCTAAATTCGAGTACTGCTGACCAACTGTTAGGCTGATTTAATTATGAAATGCTTGAAAATATTGGGAATAACAACCTTGAAAACCATGCCAGACGAATTTACTGAAATCGCCGTACGTTGCGAAAAATAAATTAATAATGATTTGCAGCTTTTTCACACTTCGGAAAACTCCCAAATTTGAGTTTTCCGAAGTGCCAACAAGCTGCAAATAAGTATTATTATTATTATTATTATTATTATTATTATTATTATTATTATTATTATTTAATTGTGGGTAGTGCAGTCACCTTGGTTGGTGTTTCGCACGGACCTTTATTGATCATTTAGGATGGTACATGGTGCCTTTTTGCGAATCGCCCAGGCCCCACGGGCAGGATGACAGGAGGGGATGTGCAATGTGCAAGTGCAATGAGTGGCGTGGTACATTTTGTGAACTCCCCGGGTGGCTTAGTCTTTCGGAGATGCCACCCGAGACGAACCCAGAGACGACCGCTTAACTCTGCACGAGATGAAGGGGGTGTCCCCCCAGGCTGGGATCGAACCCGGGACCTTAACATCCGTGGGCGCATACATTACCGCAGCACCACTCTGCCTCCCTTTGCAAATAAGTACAATAAGTATTGATTTATAATAATAATATTAAAATTTAATTAATTAATACTTATTTGCGGCTTTTGACACTTTGGAAAACTCCCAAAATGATGGAGTTTTCCAAAGTGCCAAAAAGCCACAAATAAGTTTTTTTTATATATATTATTGTCCCATGCTGAGCCATCTTTGGCCCTTTTGGGGGAATCCAGTGGGAGACAAAGGGTTAAACAGATGCATTTGAACAATCACTTTAGAGTACTGAAATAAATTTACCTGCTGGTGTTAGGTTGAATTGATGCCTCACTTTTTGACTAAGCTCTGAAAAATGGATTTAGCATTGATCTCAGATATAAGTGAAACAAAATGTTTCAATTTGAGAAATTGATTGCAATTCATTGCCTGAAGGAGGTTCTTCCATTGGACCTAATATTGCTAGGTACCATTTTAATTTGGAAAGTAACTGCTTAGTAAGAAGCAGATTAGTAGAAGAAAAGAAAAAAATTGAACCATAGTGGCACCTCAATCGGAAAACATTGCATAATTCTCTTTACTTTTATTATACGCTTTTTATATCAGGACTATTGAAATGTCAAATCTAGTACAGTGACTAAAATTTGTCTGACCTAATACCGGAAGTTGTGGTGTGATATTCTTATCTACTTCCTGCTTGACTTGGGTAACAACGCAGCATTTTACAAATATATGGAGACCGAACCAGCTGCATACTATTTTAGCAGATGTGGAAGCCATGGCTGTGGCAAGACAAGCTCTCGCGATTTATTGCAGCAACAGTGTTAGTTTTTCTCCTCTTCAGTGCCATCTTTCCACTTTACTGGTTCATCTTGTGTCCATATATTTGGGAAGCACATTTCAGCTACATCTACCATTCGGGTGATGCGTGGCCGTTTCACTGGCTCTATGGCTACTGGTTAAGTGCTACTGTTTGTTGGATATTGGCATTGCTCATTCTCTTTTTGTGTGTTCAACATGACAAATCACATGGGGAAGATGCCTTTCTGAGTAAGTCATTGATGCCATTCAGTGCTGCTGGACCTTCATATGCAACCAAACTTTATACGATACAGCCAACATATGATGTAACGCGTTGGAAAAAGGATGAGGTCCCTCTGTGGCAAAGGCGACGCCGTCAAATGCATCCGCGGTGGCAAATCAAGACTAGACGGTCATTCAAGCTTCAGAGAGGTTCTGAAGTGGTGAGGAATGTTGTGAACAAAACTGGTGAAGATGAAGAGATTTTTGAGGATAAGCCAATATTTAGTCGGAACAACTCGGTGGATAATTTAGGACCTGTGCCACTAGAGTTGGTTCCAAGGCAGGATTCATTTCAAGGCCTTCCAGAATTTCAAGCTTTTGACCGGTATTTGCATTTAGTGAATGTGGACACTCCTGCAACACCCACAAACAGTCTACCCCGTGACAGCAATCACATAGACAGTGAGATAGGGGGCAATGCAAAACACTGACAGTGCTGTGGATTCTAACCATTTTGATGAACATTAAGCAAAACTTTTATATGACTCCCTTGCACAGATGAATGCTGCGTATTGTACAGCCAGGTGATGATTCCTCATGTCAACTTTGGCGCTATGGCATATGGTATTGCAAGCCCAGCTCTGTGGCAACAAACACCACCATTACAGGTATGTACTCATGTAGTACATTGTACAGGGTGCCAATATGTCCCATATGGATTCTAAAGGTTTAGGAAAATGAAAAACATCATTTTTGATGGAACAGATGATATTGGATAATTTCTCAGTGATCTAGAAAATCGAGGATGTAGAGAATGCCACTTTATTTTTCAGCTTGAATATGGACAGGAGCCTGATTTTGTCCAGTTCAAAACTGAACCTAGTCTGTTTGATGGTGCTGCTCAGCGGGAAGCCTTAATGGATGCTGTCCGCCATATCTATTTGGGCCAGCAACCTGCAGCTGTAAAGCAGTGCACCAGGTTTGATGCATTCCTTTTTCATTAATTTTCTGTTGCTACAACTCCAGTGCATAAGTATTGGGCCACGCCCAAGAAATGGAGTGGTTGACAGTTAACAACTGATATAAATATGATTATACCTTGGACAGTGAATTTCTGTGGGGTCTGACAAAAAAATTGCTTCCGCTATTTTTATTTCTTACTTAGCGGGATGTAAATATTTATAGCGAACCTGAGGGGCCACACAAACCCAAAAACTATCGAGATTAATTACAAAAAATCTGCCACGGAATTAAAAAATATTTATGCTAGTGAATTTTTTTCAGAAATTGATACAGTTTGCTGTACCAATGTTATTTATTAATAAATTAAAATGTGATAGTATTTTTTATTTATCGCTCAGTCCAATGTGCTATAATAAAAAATTTCAAAAGAATTAATGTAAAATTATGACTTTAAAAATTCCTTAATCCAAAAAAGCACAGAAATTTCATATTTGCAAGCCATGATAAATATTTTTTAATTCTGTGATAGATTCTTTGTAATTAATCTCAATACAGTTTTTCTTCTCAATACAGTCCTGCGGTTTGTTATTAATATTTATATCCCACTAAGTAAGAAATAAACGTAGTGAAAGCAATTTTTATCAGACCCCACAGAAATTCACTGTCCAAGGTATAATCGTATTTACTTCAGTTGTTAATTGTCAAATTAACTCTAACTTTGGTATCATCCTAGCTAAATTGTTACTATTCATAATTATTCATTCTAAAGTCCAGATAGTCTTAATGGAAACTTTTTATCACATCTTGTTTATAACCCCACCACTCCATTTCTTGGGGGTGGCCCAATACTTATGCACTAGAGTTGTATAGTAGGTGGTTTGAGCCACCCAGCGACGCCACGCGGACTTGTCGGCCTTCCTCTGCCATGTTTGGAATGCGGATGCCTGAGCTTGGAAGTTACCTATTTTTTTGTCGCAAATTCCCGACCCTGCCAGCCTCCGCACCATGTCCAGCTCTTGCCCCACTTGGTGCACTGCGACCTGGACGCCCTTCCGAGGTCGGTTCAGCAGCATTTTCAGTGCCATGCCGGCTGCCTCCGCAGCACAGGGCTCCGCCATCTTTCTCAGCCCAAGACCTCCTCCTGCCCACATGACCCCGACCCTGTCCTCCCTCCTACCTGCCCTGCTGCACAGTGCATGTTTCATAACTAACGAGTAAGTTTTATCGGATAGCGGATACGTGAAGGCCCGGAAAATTTTCCAAAAATTCGCTTGCTTCGTGACGTAAAAGACACGAAAAAGCAAAACCTGAAAATCGCTCGCAAGTGTTTATTCGCGTATATGTGAACACACCTTTCCATCATTTTGATCTTTGACAAATATTTTCGAATACAATGTACTAAAATCATGTTATGGTGAAAAATGTGCCAGTACAGGCACAAAGGGCTGTGAGAATATGCAAGTTCATCTGTTGCGCAGGTCATAAAGTGTAAAACCAATCTCATATTAAGCCTGCTCTGAGAGGGGAACCCCCCCTAAACATTACTAATTACGATAAAGGCAAATTACTTAAGTATTTCGTTATGCTCGATAATACGCTAGTCGTGGATCTCGTTGGCAATCAGATGATCAATTTGTGTAGTGGTATCAATTTGTCTGAGAAGCCTCATTACTCAGAAAATAAAATCCAAACCCACCGTATGTAATATCCTGGTAGGTATGCTTCCCTTCTTGCAGCCTCGTACTGTTAATTGAAGTTACCGTGAAAGAACTTATCGAATGATCTTATGAAATGTGTCAGGAAATATAAGTGTACTGGGCTGTGTCCGCACCATAGAACATGGTGCAATGCATTCAATTGAGTAATAATAAGAATAATTTTCACAGAGATCGTGACAATGCTCTGCTTAAGAAAACCTCACCTTATATCGGCATACCTCCCTTAGACCAGCATGCTGGTATAGCCACCAGATCGTGAATTACTAAAAACTGGTCGACCTCTAGTACACCGGCATGCCGCTTTAAGTGAGGTAATATGGTATATGCTTGCCCCATTTGGGGACCCAGGCATTTAGCGGAGATCCAACCGGTGCAAGCGTATTTTTTGAAAAAAAATTCTAAATGCTACCGAGATCAACACCAGGATACTTTTTGTTTCTTGAAACAGGCACATTACCCTTAACATTAAATGCACTGAGGGCAATAGCTAAAGGACCTGTTCAAAGTTATCCTGGCAAAGAAAGGCCACCCACATGGCTCAATGATTCGTGTCATTAGATTGGAGCAGATCACCGAAACTTGGCAACGCAGGGGAGTTGGATCAAAATGTTGCTGTCCAGCCACTCTAATATATGTCATTCAATGGAAGAATGCTTCTTAAGGGTGACCTTCATCAGTTTGGAGAGAGAGTTCGCACTTGCTTTGCCAACGAACGCCATCTTGAGTCCGCCAGCTTCGTCTCTCTCTTTCCTCTCTCTCTTTTAGGGGAGAGTGAGAGAGAGGAAAGGGAGTGAGGGAGAGATACGCGATTGGGCAAACGCGTGATATCTCGATGGGGCTTGCATTTCGCATATCGGTTCCCTGAGGCGGCATTTGTCTCACACGAATATTCTTACAACATTTTTACGGGGTAAAAACCACACGAGTTTTCCTGCCTCTAAATCAACTAATAAAACAGTTCACCACGTGACAACATGTTTTGAATCCTACCAAGGCCGCTAGGTAGCAACCCCTACCACATCAAAGATACAGTCAGTGGCGAACACAGCGGCCTTCAGCGTAAAACTAGGTGCATAGATTATACACTACAAGATGCGCAAGATGGTGGCCGTTTAGGTAGCGGGGCTACTTGAACAGGTCCTTTACCCTCATGATAAAAAAGCACTCTAATAATAATAATTAATTAATTAATCCGGGTAGTGCTTGGACCCCTCTTGGGGTATTGCATGGACCTTTATTTATTAACTAGTACAATTGTACACAATTGGAACCTTTGACGAAGCGCCCGGGCCCACGGGCAGGATGACAGGAGGGGATGTGCAAAGTGCATTGCAATGTCCTAATGTGCCCATTTTTAGTGAACTCCCCCCGGTGGTTTAGTCTATTGGAAATACCACCTGAGACGAAGCCAGAGGTGACCCTGAACTCTGCACGAGATGAAGGGGTGTCCCCAGGCAGGATTTGATCCCGCGACCTTAACATTCGTGGGCGCATACGTTACCGCAGCACCACTTCGCCTCCCCTAGCACTCTAATAATGAACTGCTGATAGCAGCACTTGACTACTCCATTCAAAGGGCAGAAACTAAGCCAAATGAAACTCTGAACTGGGTGATTAACTGCAACAAAAATTTTCAACCATACACAACAGATTGGATAAATGAAATAGAAGAACTCCCTAAATTGTTACATACGGTGGAACAAGGCTTAAAAATGAAGCCCTGGCTAGGCATGAGGTGACCTGACGATATTTACACTACAAAGCAATTAAGCATGATTTCCAGAAAGAAAATTACTTCACTCTGGGTTTACCTTAACCGGACATACGTCTACTGATAATCTAAGAAATTATTCTACAATACTAAGACTTCAAAATCAGTTGGTGATAAAACTAAACCCAGAGGAGGTGTGCGACTAGTGCAATTGGAAAACAAATACAGTGCACCCCGCTTAATTGGTGCCCTGATTTTTCGGGGGCCCCGCATTTTTGGACATAATCGCCAGGACCGGAATCAAATCAATACCGTCAATGTAATTTTTCCTCGCATAGCTGGTGATTTCCCCGGTTAGTCGGACCAGTTTGGTTGCTATAATGCTATACTACTGTACTGCACATAACACCTGTAGGGCTTGTGATTAAGGGACCATTCCTAAGTCATTTACAGTAGTGCATCCGGGGTGGAACATGCCATTATTGATCAAGTGGCGGCCAAGTACCTAAAGGAAGAGGATGACCAAGAAAGTGAGGAGGATGAAACACCTGCGCCCATTCCAGTGATAGCCACAGAAGCGCGGAATTCTGTGGCTGTTGTAAGACGGTTTTTTATGCAAGTAGGGAATGACGGCGGTCCTGTGACTGCACTCGACACCTGCGCAGACTTTGTTAACATGAAGTCCCGACAGGTGTTACTAGACAATTTTTACAGCAGAGTGAGCACTAAATTACTGTACAGTCGTACAGTACTTTGCACTTCCATGACGTTTGCATGACACAGTCACTTTTATACGACTATTTTACCTGCACCTGTTGCACAATCATTTTTGAGGATTAAAGCTGGTAGTACAGTCTAATTTTTTGCGTTTTTCCCCGGTTTTTTTTCACATGAACCCCGGTTAATCGAACACCCACTTTATTGGGCCAAAATTATGGGGCCCCGATGTGGTCCAAATAAGCGGGGTGCACTGTATGTCGATTGATCATCTGATATATGAATGTCAGCTTTTCTCCACACCAAGGCACAGATTTGTATATGACATCCCTTGCTACCCACCAGACCATTTCACGAAGCTATTTACAATTCACAAACAGCAGATTTTTTTGAATGCAGCAAAAATACTAAATTTATGTGAGTATTAAAAACAGGTAAAGAATTAGGGTGAAATCAGTACAGAGTGAAATTTTTGGGTGTACTTCAAGCATGCTACTTGTTATCAATTCAGTTAACATGTCTTTTCATTACTTGCATTTCTACAGCGTATGACCTTTCTTCTCTCTTTTTTTTAATGTTCTTGTTTCTCCTCCAATGAATGGGTTGGTTCACACAATGTAACATCTATTGTAAGGAGTACAGCTCAAGCACAGAGTATGAAAATAAATAAATAAATAAACATTTCAGGTGCTGTAGTTTGACTTTACTACAAGGTCTACCACGTTCTGCTGCCAACCGTGCCTGGGATCAAAGGTGGGCTCGTGGATGCCCGTGTGGAGGTCATTGGAAACTGCGGAGCTTTCCATAGATGGATGCAAGACAATTTGAAAAGAAGCTCGTCGGTCAGACATCGATTTTTTATGCATGGTCAGTCAACATGCAACACCTCTCATGCCTTATCTTTTTATGCAGGATATTGTGAATATACAACATTTTCTATGTTCTGATGTGTGTAGATGACCTGAGAGAAATATAGCATTTCTCATGTGCTGCTTCTTACAGTGGAGCTAACATTCAGTTTAGAGGTTGTTTGCATACAGGATTCAGGATGCAAACAGGGTCTAAAGACTAATCTGGCTGGTCTTAAGACCTGCCGTCAGGCTGCCTACCCATTCCACTCTATGCTGGTTTAAAAACCTGGTTACACAGATATACCCCTGCAGACCGGGTCTTCATGTGTAAATGCCCCTTTAGAGTAAGAAAACAGATTTCCAAGTTCTGGAACTCAGAAACCTCCATTCAGCACCATTTGTATGCCACTAACATGAAAGTGGGAGTTCATAATTCTGTCTTCCAAGTGCCAAGATGTTATGTGTGATTTTAATTTAGCTTTTGGAAAACTCTTTTCTAAGTTCCTAACTCCGAAACCTGTTTTCGTAATAATACGTATGCTAAGTCATTGTTTTGTATCATTACCGCAACATAATGTAACTTTTGGGGAGAGCATAAGTGGTGACATTGTCCAGATCTGTCAACTTACTAAGTGTGACTTGCATATATAAATTATTGGTAGTTTTTCATCTTTCTGCTAAGGATGTCAGTAGCCAACAACAAATTATCATGGAAACTCATAAGCGAGATTATGGGAAAATTCCCAATACATCTAACAATTGTGAAGGGGTCTACACAGGAACATTCCTGGGCCCATTCTGATTGGACCAGGACAAGTACAAGGACCACCCCTGGGTAGACCCTAAGTTTCCATTGTTGTTTGTTGGCCTCAGATTTTATGGTGCTACCTCCTGGCCAGCTGTGAACTTTTAAAATATGCAGTAGTGCATGAAACATACACTGAGTGTTTCAAAAGATAGCTCACACATACATATTGGTGAAAATATTGTGGATGCTCCTACATCTAACTGGCCTTATTTAGACTGAGTGAATCCGACAAATATGAGCTGGGCAGAAGAACCAAAGGTGCATCCCCATGCATAACTCCCCTCTCTCTTTGTCTCCCTTCTCGTGGTGCCAGTATGATTTGTGGGTCGGCACGAGATTTCTGCCAATATGGATGTGAGCTCAATATTGAATCACATGGTACAGCAGTGCAGGCTGCATGGATATAACAGCATTTAGTGTGGATTCTCATTTCGAATTTTTTGGACTGTTTGTTATTCTTTCTTGCTATGCAATGTCCCATTTTGGGCAGGATGCAGATTCCCTGCTATGGCTGAAGAATGCGATGCATTTGCCCTTTGCAATAATTTTCCCAGAATTGAAAAAAAGTGCTCCAAACTCAATTGTTCTGCCTGTGTTGAATGTGTTTACAAACTCACACAACCATTTCTGTGATTACCTTCACACTTAGCCCTCCTCTCCCATCTCTCCTCTCCCTCTCTCCTTCTGCTCCCCCTTCCCCCAACAAGTAGAGTGGCCCCATTGTTCCCCTCAGGATAAGTCTTATGTCTTAAAGGGACACTCCACTCAAAATACAAGTTGTGTTCTAAAAATCGGGCAAGAAATCCTTATTCCGAGGGTATAAGCAGTTTTCCTGAGAGACGAACGGTAAGGCCAGGGCGAGCCGTCAAAGTTCGGAAATTCGAATCTGGCGCAAAAGAGCTGCCCGCCCGGCCCAGTCCGCCCCCTCCGGGCGCGCCGCCAATCGGGCTTGGCAGAAATTGCCATAGATTTCAGCCGTCTTTGGTCCGCGCCATATTTGGTCTGCACGGGTGTCGGGTCGTTGGTTTGCGCCAATTTTGAAGGGGGTTTCCGTGGGCGGCATGCTACCTCTATTACCCTGGACAGTAAACTGCTCACCACGACGCCACAGCACTGTTACTTTACGGGCCAGGGTTTAGACTGGCTCCTGACTGTTTATGAAAGGCC
>KZ539526.1:4663-19980 GCA_000934665.2 Catajapyx aquilonaris | reverse complement strand
TATTACCAAATTTTGACACACAGACACAGACATCCCTACCTTTCCACAAGTAGATATAGCTAAGTCTTTGGCACTTTTTATAACCATAACTTGTAAGGTATCATTTATTTACTTTTATTTTTTATTTTTTATACCCTGCGATAACCCTTATGGGTTTTTGAGGGGGACTTGTGAGGTACATCAATAAAATTAGGGTATGATGCAAGACTCATTATTTGCATTTTCTTCCACCGTCCACAGTGAATAATTGCATCTACAATCAATGCTGCAAAAATGATACGTCCAAAAGAAGTTATCGACATTATTACCCATAGATTCCCTTCCCTGTCATCACAGCCGTGCACAGCACTACATAATAGCCATCCACTGCAAGTCATTCAGCTCCATGAAGCAATATATTCAATGAAAAGTATCTACTTTGTGCTTATACAATGTCACGGAAACACAACAGTCCCAAGTACGACCCAAGACAACAGATGTTCGTTTTTCTTTCATTGTCGTTCATAAGTAATGCTGACAATATTACATAATTATCCCCGCCCTTCCTCCTCCTCGGCCTGGAGCAAGGCAGCATAAATAGCCCAATTTGGCGCCCTGTCCATCGGCTGGGAGAGTTGGCTTTCTCCTGTGATCCCGCGACTGGGAGGCCGGTGCCGGAGGATGCCCTGAGGGCGGGGCCCCATCTCCTCGGCCTGACCCTCGCAGACCGGGCGTCCGCACTGAGCCCCGCGCCAACATGGGGGCGGAGGGGGAGCCCACCGCCCCCAGNTCCACCAATCACCGCCCACTAGCCGGACGGTCCAACCATAGGAAGGATATACTCTAACAACCGTGCCCGCGCTGGGCAGCAGTGGGATCGCGCCTGGGAGGGGGACACCGGGGGGAACCCGCCCAATACGGGCAGACACGGCACCATCATTTTTTTCTGCACTCAATCTCCGTTTTTTTTTTTGCATGCAATTAATCATTTTTGCAACCTGCAAAGTGGCTTTGATTGTATTTAAAAGGTGGCGCTGAACGCAGCCACATGAATGCACCGACTCGCTGTTATTCGTGCCAGCAAACCGAACGCACCTTTTCCAGATGGCGTCGTTCACTGCGTCTTTGTAGATCGGTCAATACGTGATTTCGAAGCAGATTTCTGCACCTTGCCATGTCGGAGAGCGGCAAACTTGGGTTGGGTCCCTCTGAGGAGGTAGGCGATAACCCTAGGAGGATTTTGACAGGCCAAACCCGAGAAGTGATCAATCGGGTGTACACATACTTCAAGAGAGAGAAAGAGGCCGGTGGGCCCCTCTGCGACGTTGCCAGAGCCACTCAAAGGACAGCTGATGCCACGGGTGTAAATTACTACATGGTCTCGAGGATAGCGAAGGAAGCGCCGAATTTTACCACCCCAGGTATAAAACTTGCTTCTCATGTTCTGCATGCATGCCCCTGTGTGTAGGTGCCGCTTGCCACTGCGAAAGGTGGAAACCGTACTATGTCGTGTAATAAATACATAATGAATATTCCTGTTGACAGGTAAACACCACAAGAGGGGGAGTCCTGTCACACAGGCCGACAGTTTCGACAAAGATTTGTTGCGGAGACTGTACCATGACATGATGGTGCAGAACACTCCACCAACTATTGAACGCCTGCGAGAGGCCTTCCAGAGGAGTACAGGGTGGAAAGGAGGCAGGACGTCTATGCGGCAGGTCATGCTCTCCATGGGTTTGAAGTTCTCACGCACACCTGAAGGCCGCAAGGTGCTTATGGAACGGAGTGATGTGGTAACCCTCCGGACCATATATCTCCGGAACATGTGAAGCATACTGATGAGATATCCAGTTTCTGAGATATACTGGCTGGATGAAACTTTTGTGCATCAGAACATAATTATACATGTCAAAATCCTGTTCATTGCAAGGCAAAGTGGGTTACAATACAGTCAAACTTCCCTAAGTTGAAGTAAATTATGAGCTTGGTTGCACCAGTATGCAACAATCACAATGTAAAATAACAGGAAATAAACTCCCATGGAGATTCGACTTATAGAAGTTTTACTGTATTGTGCTACAGGGAAGGGATCTAGGTTCATTATAGTACAGTGTTGGACATTAATCGAGGCATTCGAGGCATTGGTGGCTAGCGACATTTTCCGAAGCGGCAGAAGAAGGAATCGGAGATAAGCATACTTACAAGCTGGGCGAGCAAGATTCCTTCTTCTGCCGCTGTGGAAAATGTCGCTAGGAGTATGCCTCGATTTATGTCCAACACTGTACATGCTGGCTCTAAATATGGTTTTGTACCTCATGCAGATCTAGTTTTTCAATCTAAGAAACGTAAAGGAAGTAGTAAATGAGATCTACCATGATTACATGAACCAGAGGTGATGATGACTATGCTACATCTCTGTCAGAGTAGATCATGATATATGTTATACATGTAAAATAATTTGCCAAAAGAGATGTTGCCGTATTACCTCACATAAAGCGGCATGCCGATATAAAACGAAGTCGACCAGTATGCCGGTATAACCCAGGGGTTGCCAGCATGCAATAACCGAGGTAGATTTCCGTAATTTTGATCCTTGCCAAATTTTTTGTAATGCTTCTGGTACCATACTAAAATAATGTTACAATGAAAATGGGCGAGTATACAGGGTGTGAGAATATGTCAGTTCTATTGCACAGTGCGTTAAAAAATGTAGAGCGTATGACCAATCCCATCGTCAGCCTGCTTTGACAGGGGAACCCCCTGCTCTAACCTATTGTTTAAATAGAGATTATTGCCAAACACTGCAATTGAAAACAATATATGGTACGGGTACCCTATTTGGAAAATGTGCCTTTTCCATAGCCTTTACGTGAATTTCGATTTTCAGGCAAATGTCGAGTTTAGAAAGGATAATGTATCATATGAAAACCTCACCTTATACCAACATACCTCGCCCTATACCGGCATGCCGGTATAGCCACCAGAACGTGCATTTCTAAAAACTTGTCGACCTCGGCTACACCGGCATGCCGCTTTATGTGAGGTAATACGGTATATGTTAGATTTTTGGCCACAATTCTTTAATATATGGTAATGTTTAAAGAACGGATTTTTAGGTTCTGAAAAACCCTCAAACAGGTAGGCATTTAGGACCTGAAAACAGTCAAAATAGGCTCTTAAATAGGCACTAAAAATCAAGCAGGTCCTAATTTATTTTCATTCCTATGCAACATTACAGCATACTCTTGGGCATGGAATTTTGTAGCACAGTAACAAACTAATAGTTGTTGCATATTTTCGTTGATTAATGGCAATTATTTGGTGTCTGAAAATACATCTTTATTTGCTGAAAATGACATTTTGATGTCACAGGAAGTAACTGGATCATATACTTGAAAAGTGAAATGTCATCGACAGTCAATTCCTCTGGCATGCCTATGGCTTCTTCACCCATCACGGGTTAAAGTGGGAAGGATTCCTTGAACGGACCTCTCCACGAAACTCTCGAAAATCTTACGGAATGGCGTCAAAAAGGTGAAAATAGGCACTAATAGGCCACTTAGGCCCCAATGCCCGAAATAGGCAATTATAGGTTAACTATAAAATACAATTTTAGAGGTCCTTGTGTTATAAAATGGATAGATATTTTGGTTCCGGTGTTCTGCCTACAGAAGGAAAAGTAGGTAAAAAGCTAGAAATCCGTTCTCTAGTAATGTTCGTTGATCTGTTTTCCCTAGGTGTTAACTTCGATGCAATATGTACTTGTGAGAAGTATTATGTGGAGATATCATCCAAAAATTTTGTAAATTCTGGATCATTACTGATACTTTGTATACTTTTAGAAACGTGTTGCTGAGGTAGAAGATACTTCTGGAGCCAGTAAGAATAATTCTACCATTGGTAAGTGAATGCCAATTTGTGGTAAATACTTTTTTAACATACAATATTTCGTGTACTGTAGGTATTCCCAGTGGAAATGACAAGTCAGATGCTGAAATATTTCCATCAGAAGCTTCCCCAATAGATGATGTGCCACAAGGTCCACACATTGAGTCTGGGGGAAGCCTTTCTGGCCAGGAAGAATTAGAGATGCCAGAAATAGAAATGGTAATGCCTCTCGTGTTCTAACTTTTACTTCATCTCTTGCTTACGTATTTATGTATGCCACAAACATTTTTAGAAATCAAATCAACATTTCGATTCAGGGAAGGGAAAGTATGGAAATGGATGCAATGTATGGTAATATATGATGTACTTGTTTGCAATCCAGGGGTTATTTTTTGCTAATTGTTCATGTAGGCAGCTTTCAGGTGTTAGAACTTTCTGAAGTAATTTTTTTTTAAATCTTCCTTATAAGGTGAACTGTAAAATAGAACCAGATGATTCCATGAGCTATTTGGAGGATGGCTCTGATGAATATTCCACAAATAGCGGAGAAGATCTGGTGGGGCAAGTTGACAAAAACAACTTTTCAACAGTGCATGCATTAGCAACTTGTTCAGAGCAGGTAAGCAACTCTTCTCCACACTATATGCATCAAAATTCTTTCATTGTTATTATTATTTGCAGACCGCAAATCCAGCCAAGACTTCATTAGCAATGCCTAGAGAAGAAGAGATGGAAATAGTGCTGGTTGCATCAACTAGTACCACAGAGACTCAGGACCCCCTTGCGAATTTATCTTCAGGAAACACTGTGACTTGCCCTACCTGCAAACAGATGTTTCAAAGTGTTTCTCAATTGCTGGAGCATGCCACAGTGCACACCAAGAAGAAGACAGCCATCTGTGAATTGTGTGGCAAAGTGTTTTTGCAACATTCTGCATTAATGGCACATATGAGGATACATTCAGGTAAAAAGTCATTTACATGCAACATATGCGACAAATCATACTGTTCTCGAACTAATTTGCAAGCCCACAAAATGTCACACATGGCTGACAAGCCTATTGCTTGTAAAGTATGTAATCTGATGTTTCCTACCCTGACTGCACTCTCCTTTCATGCAAAAGTACATGCTGGAAACACATGAACTGCAAGTTGGGGTAGAACTTTTCAGTGGTTCCATGCCCCAGACTGACACCCATATATATTGTCCTGACGAGGGTTACTGTTAGATTTACAATTTGGGTGTGGTTATAATTTTATTGTCTAAAGTTACTTACAAAGTTCATGTGGATTATTATCAGTCAAGGTTGTGGATGGAAGAAAAAGGAAATACTGTTTTGACTTGTTCATAATGTTGTGCAGTCAATTTATTCCAAATAAAATATAGACAACTGGATTGACTAATGACAATGCCACCTACTACACCTAACTTGTGTAATGTCTCTTTTTCATTAGTAGATTTTGTATTATGTTCCTTACCAATTGGTAAGATTGTCTTGTTTAATGTATGGTTGTTGTAGTGGTGTAACCATGTTTCCGGTTGCTGTGTATCAAACTCCATGGAGATGTTAGTTGGAAACACGTGTTGCCCACGACGCTGACAAACAAACCGAGGTGTAAATAAAGCGACAGCCGGCTCGGTCAGGCAGTCAGTTGGCAGAGGTCAAAGGGGAAGGACCTCTCCGGAGTGCTCTCCCCCTGAGACTATAGATACCGACCGACTGACTGACTTGTCGGCCCTGATTTGAATTGAGCACTTGTGTGTGATTTCAGATAGGGTCCATTGGTGCATAGGTAACCGACTGGGGGTCATACTTGGGGCAGCAGGCTAGCGCCACCTGAGTATACACCCGGTGGTAGGAAATGATATTTGGGCCAGCAGGTGCGCCGCCTGAATATCCGATCCTAACCTATCCATGAATCCAGTGACAGGTAACTCCGTAACTTTTGGGATCGACACTTACGAGTATCATGTTTTGTAATTTTTTTGGAAAAAATAATTCAGAAGCCAATCATTGACATATACGTAGAAAGTTATGGGTGTACGTATTGGTTGTGACCACAGTGTGATGGGTTCGTAAATGTATGTACAACTCGTACCACAGTATGATGTGTTCGTAAGTGTATGTGCAACCAACAAACAATTTAGCTGAAGGTAAGATCACCTTCATGAGGCACACCAACCAGTAATGGAATTGTCCAAAAGGTAATTTCCCCATGATAGGTAACTGCAAAAAGGAACTTGCGCTGAATCAAAATGCAATGCTGGTACTGTACCTGTAATAGGTGACGTTGAAAATAGCATCTCAAAATTGATTACCCTATATTTGGGTGAGTTTTTTGTCTTCCTGCTAAGGTTCTGCTGGCCTCCTGCTTCTGCCACTCTGGATTTCGTCCATCTTCAGGTTGCTATATGACACAGACATTACTAATGGTAACATTATTAGGGAATCCCAGATGGGTATGAAATGGGTATAAAATTGTGAAACGGTACTTATTTTAAATCGATAAATAGTTGGGCTGCCTCTGTATACTCCTGTGACTGTCTGCATCACACCATCATGAGACTGTAATGACTCGTGGTGTGATGTTACAGATGTCTGCATTGATATCTGAATGATATATGTCAATAGGTGCTTTTATTCTGTGTGGCTGTCTCAACCACTATCAGAACAATGTGTCTGACATTATCTTCAGTTGCAATGGTCACTTTAGTCCCTGGTATTTACGAGTAAATATGCCCAAACTTTGAAACACAGACACAGAAAAAATATTTTAATTTTTTTTTTGTGATATGGCCTCTTTCCACATGTAGATGTAGCTAAGTCTTGGGCACCTTTTGTAACCATAACTTATCATTTGTAAGGTATCAATAAAATTAGCATATGATGCAAGATTATTTGCATTTCCTTCAACTTTCCACAATGCATCTAAAAATTTTCTGGAAAAATTAAACATGCGCAAAAGAAGGTATAGACATGACCCGTAGATTCCCTTCCATGTCATCATAGCCTGCATTACATAATAGCAGATAATAGCCATCCACTGCAAGTCATTCAGCTCCCCAGTGCAAGACGAAAAAGTATGAGTGTGAAAATGTGGAAGTGTATACAACCTGTAGGCAGTACCAACACAGATGACGCTAAACATTTGGGTTATTATCCTTAGAAATTAGTAGCCATGCACATGGTAGCACCTTCTCCGGGCAGTGTGCTCTCATTCTTTCCTCTCTGTGCATGTACTTAAAACATGTATGGATCATTATGCTGATTATGTTCTTTCTTGTACCTAGGCTGAGCACATTGGTGCATACCAGGAGGTTGGCATGGGTTCCTAAAGTTCGCTCAAATTTTTATTGTTTTCTATGATTACCTTGGCGCGACCACCTTTCTCACATAATTTGCATTTCAGACTTCGTTGGCTTGTGCAGTAGAGTGCAGATTCCAGAATAGATGATGACAACTGTGCTGCATATTCTGGAAAAGAATGTGACAGGACTGCTGTCCACTGCATTATTGATTTACTATACAGAACTTCATTTCTTCCATATGCACTTGTGAAAGTGATGAAATTCATCAAATGTCTGTCTCTGAAATGGAGATGTCAGGGCTAGATTCAGAACACAGAATTATACCAAACATTTTAATGGTTTCGTGTGGTTTAGCAGTCCTCAACAGTGAAATATTTTTGTTACATGGAATGTCAGTGCACTCTTGCATATGATTAGTATGTGCTGTATTAAATTCAGTAACAGGAAAAGTGTGTAATTGCCTCTATTTTCTGTTTTTCTACATTTGTACTGTGAAGTGTTTTGAATAATGCATGTGTCTCAGGAATGCACGTAGTAATTGGAGTAGGGATCATCGTGCAAGAATGGCCACATGGAAAAAAATAATTATGCCAAGGACTTGTAGATACAAGAAAATACTGAGTGAGTACCAAAAACTTGTTTCAGGTTTGAACACTGTACTGTACCTTGTAGATGATCACATGCAATGGGAAATAGTTATGCCATTTGACGTGAATCACTTACATATTATGGTATTGGGTTTTAAGTCCTGGGGATGGCCATCCTAACTAGGAGTTTTCTTCCAGATTTACCCAAGTAATTCCAGGAAAGCTGGCTCACAACCACTTTCTATTTTTTCAGTGCTTCTGCCCAAAAATTGTGCAAATAAAAATCCCCCTGCAGGATTAAAGTATTAATAATTCCAACCTGACCACCATCTATTGTTACTGCTGACTAGAGAAATCTACTGTGCCTCGACTTCGTTGATGTTAATTAAAACATGAAAAATTTTGACAACAATTTCAGCATGTGTCAACAATTCATATTTATTTGCCGTCAAAGGAACTTGACCATATTTGAAGGATCTCTGTGTAGATAAATGTAATAGGGAGGTGATTGCTTTTAGGACCCAAGAATAAACCAAGTGGATTGCTTATCGATTACTATTGTACTTCCAAGAAAAGTATATGACCTCCCCAGCCAGTAACAAGACAGCGGTTGTTACTCCGTATATCCACAAATAAAACGGAGCCGACAATTCCTTCATCGTCAATATATCATTGTTCATTTGCACCGCCATTTGTTCCAGTAAATATTTCGTATTAGGTAGTACATACTTTGCGAAATTTTTAAACTCGTCATCTGATAGCCATTTACGGTAAATACCACCTTCGACAAAGCTTCTATGCATCCATTCTATGGCATGAACATAAACCTCTCCAAACCCAAATATTGGAGAGAGAAACATGCTCATTATTCCCTCAGACGAGATTTGAATTCTCAAAAGGCCATCCAAGTTCAAGTACTTGGGTTGCTCCATTTCCAGCCTGATATCAGCGCATATGCACGAGAATTTTTTTCTGGACATGACTGCATCTAGACATTGTGGAAGATCACTGCCTAGTGCAGCCTTTTCCATCATTTTGGTGTACAGTGGGTTTTTGGCCAGCTCGGATGATTTTTTTAGCCCGAAATATTCTATGATAGGTATCCCCCAGTCCCAGTCAGACTTGATCAATTCTTCAAACGTGGATGGCACAAATTCCTTTTTGGGCGAGGACAAGAAGGCAACAAGCTTAGACTTGTAGGCACAAATCATGACAATGCAAAACATGGCATAAAACGCTCCAAACATATAGAAAGCTCTATGTGATGGCATGGTAATTGGTTGCTCTAGAAGGGCACGAAGTGAGAAATACAATGATCTTGTGAATGACATGGGGCTAACAAAACTGGCTCTAAAGATGAAATACACTGCTGCAGACGACGCGATCACACTGATTGCTACAGATAGCCACACAAACACTTCGAAAGGTTCGTAGATCACTTGCCAACGAATCACACCATGTGGAACTTTCGTGACAAATTTGAATGTCACGAAAAGTATCGGGGCTGATGCTCTGACGAACTTGAACGATTCTTCTGTCAAGACTGTGAATACTGCAGCATCCGCCTTGTATGTCAGGATTTCTCCGACCATTCCATTCCAAGACCCGTTGGGAAGCCGGTTCTCAAAGTCTGGCTGCAGGTCTAGAATATCATGCACTTTGTAAGTTACACCCAGCTTGTCCTCGCCGACTACAAATCCTCGAGCTAAAATGAGCAGCTCAGCTTCTCCATGCTCTTTCCAAATCCGACGCGACTCATCCATATTTATGTCATAAACAAACACCCATGTTACCACGTGACCATTCATAAATTTTGCAGTGTCAGGAAAAAAACCATTTAAATTATCACTGGCTTCTAAACTCATGATGACTGGTTTTCCCGAATTGCAGTACAGACACACAGTGGACAGTGACAGACCTTCAGGAGTGACCTTTGTTGCTAACTTGAACTTGATTCCGTCAGCAGGTGACCTCAACATGACCTGATCCGGATCTCCCTCTTGGAAATGGAAGAGGAACCTGGAGTCCAGGTTCTTCACGTGCACTGACTCCACCATGTGAAGCACTATGTCCGAAAAGAGTGAGGCGTGGGTTACCATGACGAAGTGGAAGGTGCAGGATCCTCCAGGCCACAGACGGGACTTGAGGTCAGGGGGCATGGTTCTGAAGTTGTACAGCTGGTCTCTTGAGGTCAGCCACTTGTACTTGTCCAAAGGATGGTGGTAGTCCTTTGGCATCCTGCTCAGTACTGCAGGACGGTACTGGTAGCTTTGTTCAGATAACATGTCTTGAGTTTTGCTGCCAGTGCGATCTGAATCTGAGTGAAATGTTAACGAACATTTCTGTAGGTCTGGGGTCCGCAGAAGATTTGCTACAAAAGTAGACACAAGCACGTCCTCGTTGTCCACTGACAGAATCACTTGTCCCACTGCACAAATCCATAAACACAATGCTGCTGATGCACAATACCACACACCTGCCATAACGAATACTCACTGAGGAAGAGAACTGAATTGCATGCTAACCTGTCATATATATTGGACCCAATTGTCACGCTTCAAGTTTTGTATGTGGCCTACTCTCTATACATACAAAAATATATCAAAGGTGTTTTTACCAGACTCATCATTATTCAAATGGAAGTAAATGACAAAGATGAAATTGTTTGGTAAATAATGGAAGGCAAACATGGTTTTCGGATAGTGCTACATAAATAATTTAGAGAGAATGATATCAAGTGCAAGAGGTCGACCTCTTTTTATTCTATAGACAAGATATCAGCTCGGGCTACCCATCAACTTGATTAACTGCAGAAGTAAGAGTCACGTTGCGTGGTGTGTGAGGTCGATGAACGAAGGCCTGCATGGCTCGGTTAAAGCACCCGCCATATTCTATACATTATTGAGCTGTGACCATTAAGAGGTTATGCAGTGTATACACTACCCTACATACAATGATTATTTTAGCCTGTTCCTTTTGCATAGGGGATAAAAATATTTGCAGCTGAAAATTAGAGTATGATTAATTCTGTTTGATGCTGCGAGGTAGGGATTGCAGGTGTAATTATGTACGATTTTTTTTTGCAGAATATCGTAGTCTGCGCCATTAAACAATTCCGCATCTGCATAAATCTCACTCAATCACTGCTTGTAATCCTATATTGAAAGAAACAAAAAATTATACAAAGTAATCATCATAACTACTTTATTTGCTGTACGTATACAGGCACTGAAAGATATCATGCGCGTATAAAAGTTACCTACCGTATGAAATATTTCTAAAAACATATCTGCTTTTCGCATAAACTTATACTACATAAATGCAGTGTTTTATATACACATACTGTAATTATGGCAAAAACACAGTAAAATGCAGTACAATCAGGATACCATTTTATGTATAGGGATATTTTACATAATAAGGAGCAATATTTTCGAGTATCCTATCTCAGAAATCTGTCCCAAGATTTGGCAGTAACATTTCGCTTATTTGTATCAGTCCCTTTTCAAGCAGAATAAAACATTTCCACTGCCAACACAACTGTGGAAATAGTTATTCCAAAAATCAACAAATAAAACGGAGCTGACAATTCCTCCATACTAAATATATCATTCTCCATTTCCTCCACCATCCCTTGCAATACGCCCTTATAATTTGGCAGCACATACTTGGCAAAACTTTTGAATTCGTCGTCAATGAGCCATTGGTTGAAAATTCCGGCTTCTACATATCTCTTCTGCAGTTCTTCGCTGGCTGGAGCAAATGTCTCTCCCATGCCATATATCGGGGAAAGAAACATGCTCATGATTCCCTCAGACGATATTTGTATTCTGAGGTGGCCATCCAAGTCCACATACTTGGCCTTCTCCATGTCGAGTCTGATGTCGGAGCAAATGCAAGCGAATTTTTTACGAGACATGACCGATTCAAGACATTGCTCAATTTCCCCGCCTAATTCAGCATTTTTCATCAATTTTATGTACAATGAATTTCCGGCTAGAGCCGCGTTTTTTCTGAGTGCCAAGTATTCAATTAGCGGCGCTCCGTAATCCCAGTCTGAATCGACCAATTCTTCGAACGTGGAAGGCACAAACTCTTTTCTAGGATAGGACAAGAAACCCACAAGTTTGGCTCTGTACGCACAAGCAATCACGATATAAAAAATTGCGTAAAATGCTGCAAACGCGTAAAACACTTGGTAGGACGGAAGATCCACAGGCTGCTCTATCAAAGCTCGTACTGCGAAACTGGCAGACCTGACGAATGTCACTGGCGATGAAGCATACCGACTCCGGAATATTACAAACACAACGACGGTTGATAGGGCCACACCAGCGGTCAATGCTAACCATACCATGGGCTCGAATGGCTCGTATATAATTTGCCATCGAATTACACCTCGAGGCGCCTTAGCAACGAACTTGAATGTTATGTACAGTACCGGAAACGTGGCTCTAACAAACCTGGCCGATTCGTCTGTCAGCACAGTGAACACGGAGTTGTCCGCTTTACCAGTCAAGATTTCTCCAACCATTCCACTCCATGACCCGTTAGGCAATCTGTGCTCAAAGTCTTCTTCCAGATTCTGCAACTCATGTACAGTGAATCGCAGCCCAAGCTTCTGCTCGTTGACTGCAAAACCCCGGGTTGTGATGTAGTTCGCGTTTTCACCAAACTCACGATCAGTTTTGCGAACTTGCTCCATGTCGACGTCTGAGATGTACACAGTATTCACTTCATGGCCGTTCATAAACCGTGCTGTGTCCGGGAACAGGTTTTGTGTGGTGTTCTCGTACAGACCAAGGCTCGTGATGACCGGTTTACCCGAATTGCAGTACAGACACACAGTGGACAGTGACAGACCTTCAGGAGTGACCTTTGTTGCTAACTTGAACTTGATTCCTTCAGCAGGTGACCTCAACATGACCTGATCCGGATCTCCCTCTTGGAAATGGAAGAGGAACCTGGAGTCCAGGTTCTTCACGTGCACTGATTCCACCATGTGAAGCACTATGTCCGAAAAGAGTGAGGCGTGGGTTACCATGACGAAGTGGAAGGTGCAGGATCCTCCAGGCCACAGACGGGACTTGAGGTCAGGGGGCATGGTTCTGAAGTTGTACAGCTGGTCTCTTGAGGTCAGCCACTTGTACTTGTCCAAAGGATGGTGGTAGTCCTTTGGCATCTTGCTCAGTACTATGGGACGGTAGAGATGACCTTGCAGGAGTAATGCCATTCGTATGTGATGACCAATCCAATCCGAATTCCACACTACAGCCAAAGAGCACTCTCTAAGTTCATTAGTCATCACAAGATTTGCCAGCAGGGTAGACACCAGCAGGTCTTCATTGTCCAGCTCTGTTCGAGTCACTTGACCTGCTGCGTAACATGTCCAAAGATGCGATAGTAGCACCAGTACGGCAGAAGACCACATCTTGAACAACGCTCGTATAGCTTTAGTACTGCTCTTCAACTCTGGTTATAATTATTTTAATGTCAGAAAGATCTATGCGTCGTGGTTTATGAGTGTTTCATTCGGCGCACTTTGTGTGTCTCCAATTGATTGTGGTCGCAAGAAATGTGACAGACACAACACAATAATGAGATAAGAAAATTCACTCGCTGGGTAAATGCTCTCAACAATTGAGGACAATTGTGTGTTGTCACGAAAGCATAAGAGGACACTAAACTTCACTTCCGAGAACTGGTCAGCATAGACTGCACTTTAGCATGAATCATGACTACCTCATAGAGTAGAGTGATGTGAATAATAGAGAGGAATGCAGCTTTGACATGAAACTATGAAAGGGAATGTGAGCTACGAAAAGGCAAGAAAAGCTCTTCACTATTTTTACGTATATGGTAACAGGTTAACTTGCATTTCATAATATATGCGTAGTATGCTATATGAAATTGTACGTATTCTATTTCCACCTATTGCATTGTAGTATTACGTTTTGGCATGATTAATTTTGCGACAAGACCGGAGGGAATAGCCCTACATATCATGATGTAACCAACGTGGTGTCACATGTGCATGTCACTTAAGTTTATGGCCCCTTTTGAGTAACCTTTAATAACTTATTACACCCAGGGGGGCAGGTGAGGCCATTTATCTTGACCCATGCCATCGCATCGCATGGACTGTCTCGTCAAGCCTTGTGTTAGCACGGTACTTGAGTGAGTAGAAAGTAGTATGATATACACTGGATATTCTTTCTCAGTCCAGAAAGTCTGAAAAACCTTTGTAACTTTGTTTCTTATCATTCTGATATATGATTTTTCGACTCATAATAGTGATTTGTTCATGTTTAAAAGTTGTGACTAAAACCAGAAACCGTGTAATCTCCACTTGCATTGTTTGAGATGTGGGTTCAAGTAGCTGGCCTTGCCTAGAGTGCCGGATTTTTATGGAAGGGATTGCAAAACCATTTAGCCAGGTGAAAAACCGGGCTCTCTCGGGACCCTCCACACACAGAAGTACCTTACACAAAGAAAGAAACCCGAGGGTCCGGGGGACGATGGGGAACGGTCCTATAAGCCAGAAAAGGGACATATTCGGCCCTCGATGGAAAGAGAAGCGATAGGGACAAAAAGGCTTGGGGGTGGGATTTTTGGACATTTTGGTCTCCCCTTTTAATCTAAAGATGATTTATCTCTTGACTTTTTTTTGGAGTTGACTCTTGCGTCTTGCCTTTCAACGGTCCCACTCTGGGAACGACTGGCGCATCCAAAGGTATTGTGGAAATACTCTCCGTTTTAAAATTGGTGTAATAGTTATCATGATGTCTTTACAATGTCTACATTGTTATGTTGCGGTTGTGTAACTGAATATTAGTTTGCGTGTTGATCTTTAAAGAAAATTGAATAGGTTAAAAATTGGCATGGAAATTTTATTTCTCTCCTCAGCAATTTGACATTTATCCCAACTGGGGTACCGCGGATGTCATTCAGGGGTGACGCGAAAAAATGGCATATAATTATATAGTTTTCCGCGGTTACGCCACGGGCGAAAATGAAATTAGAAATCGATGGTGTTATAATATTTTATACAATAAGTGTCATAATACTGTTGAAATGTAATATAACTACATTTACTATATACCACTATTCACTATGAAATATTGACTCTTAAGGATTTTAATGGACTTACCCAGCCGTTAAGGCACTATTTGCAACAGAAGTATTATACTAATTATTTATGAAGTTAGGGGTGCCTGGGTGCCTTCAGAATTTTCGGTGTGCGTAGCCGCGATCAAAAAAAAAAAAAAAAAAGAAGGTTGGGAACCACTGCACTGCTTACGTCATTCCTGAGGTCTCACCTCATAAATAATTTTATATGCAGTGTTTGCATAATATTTGCATGGAATTTATGCAAATAGTCTACTGTACGTAAAAATATTTATGAGGCGAGACCTTCAGGAATGACTGTCGGATGTAAGGAAGTAGAACAGTCGGTCCCTTCATAATTATTTCCAGCAGCGCCAAGCGCAAGCATGTTACATTATTTTCCTTATTTCTCATAGCCTCACGCCCCCCCCCCCCCCCAACCAC
>JYFJ02006381.1:0-19833 GCA_000934665.2 Catajapyx aquilonaris | reverse complement strand
TACAGTTACATTTATACCTCATCCGGTGTCCGTGTTTGATTGAACCCGTGAGCTAGTACGGAGCCAGGGACCCCGCAGGTGGGGGTTCCTGACAACTACCGGTACTATACTTATAGCAAAACGGTCCCTAATCGGCCAAGACTTGACTAACAAATCAATGTGACCTATGATGTCAGCATATTGGGAGTACGGAAGTTTTGAACTAAACCTCAGCTGCTCTATTACGAACTGTACTATTCTACCCGTTCTACTGTTTTACATTTTGATGGTTATTCAGGAGCAGTGGCATCTCTCTTTTTTAAACCACTCAATGAGGTAGCCCATCAACTTGGCCACGTAGACCGCACATAATCCCATCCTCTCCCACTTCCATCCCAGGAGGACGCAGAATACACCCACTCTAATTTCATTCACACTGCTCAAATGACACAATGAGATTGACAAAGGTACCCGAGTCTATTTGCACATTGTGTTTACTAGTAACGGAATATGGTTTACCTTGTCCTATCTGAAAGCCGATCCAAAAATGAACGGATCAGTGTCGGAATTAACCGTGGCAAGGCACCTTGAGTTGTGGTAAAGTAATTTGACTCACACTGTATAGTCTATAGTGTATGTGCATCATTTCTCTCCTGTGTATGGTGCAGTAAAACCATCAATCCAAATGTGTGTACAGGTGTATGAGGCGCAATTCAATATTAAGGGTGGGTGCATAGAATGATACCCTCTACGAGTTGGTGAATAATGTGCTGGAATTATGTTTGGTACTTGTAAATTTTATCATGTTTTTTTAACTGTAGGAGTAGTTGTTTCTATGGGCAATCTATTTTATCATCGACTTGGATCACGTATCAGTACAGTACATCGCTGACTACCCATCTTTAGGAAAAGTCGTGTTGCATAGATGTTTGAATGGATGGCTTGATTTTAATATGGTCTCTAGTGATTTTGCATTAATTCGTTCGTAATGCTGGAAAAATAACGATCGGCAGAATGCAATTGTAGTAAGGTCACAAGGGACACTAATTCACCAGACTTTCTCATTATGAAGGTTGAACAGCTGGAAAATTGTTACGCTTTCAATCAACTGATTAGATTTTTACACCAAATGGATTATTTGTACCACTTGATTGTCATGCTTGTCACAAATGAACGCGTCTAAAAACAGTCGCTTCGGCATTAAAACTGGGCGTACACAAACAACAAAGGTCATGTGTGCTATATTGGCACACAATGGTTTCATTGCAAAACCTATTCATGCGGTATCTTCCATGAGCGTTGTCACGAAAGATAATGGGGTGAAAACTCTATCACTTGCCCATGTGTAGAGTATAGCGTGCGACTTTTACCATCAAGTAGATATTTAAGTCAACGTGCTGGCAAAATTAAGTGAAGGTCGAAAGCAAATTGAAGTCCGCTAATCTTTATTGTTATATTGTGATTGCTAGAAGTAGCCATTCGCTGCGGGGTAAAGGTCGAAATCGTTGCTACAGGTCTCCATGAGTATTTCGGGAAACTTGACATGGAATTTGTCTTTGCTCTCGGCACGTAAAATATGTCAGACCTCCTACCATTCTTCCATACCTTGACAGGTGAAGGTAGGCTTACCAGCATGTACACATACTGTAAAACTGTAAAGTATGAACAAGCATAATTATATGCCCTCCTTTGATGTATCAACGTCACGTGAAATTGGTTCCCAGGACAACTTCAAAGTGGGCAGCACAGCCTCGAAGAGCTTGATGATTTCAATAATGACAGACGACATGACTCCAGCTGAGGCAGCTCGTGTTCATGAAGCAAATGTCATACATTAATTTTAATGCAGATGGTCAGTCTGGGACGAACAGTATATATTATATGAGACCTCACATACTGAAACATGGAGAACAGTATAATTCTCGTTCTGGCGGAAGAGAGCTCGGCCAAAAAAAGTGTCAAAGCTAGTAACGCCACTGAAGCGAAACATTTTCCAGTCCTTTCTGCACAGTCGGAGATCATTGACCTCTCTCATTCCGTTGACAAAAACGAGAGCACTTTCTGTAAATTTAGCCGGACACACCCACCAGGGTCAGTGTCCTGTCCGAAAAGGACAGAGTTTTTTGCACACAAAAAATCTGATCGTTCAAAAAAGTAGCGGATTACGTGAATGACCTCGAAAGAGAAGCAACGGAGGTTATACTAGTAACTTTGGTACGTGCCGTTGCTCATTGATTGAATTCATTAATTTGTTCGCACTGCCAGTTCATTGGAGCTTGAAATCTCAAATTCTCCGATCATTAGCCTCAAATCCCTGGATCAAAGAGCTTCCAAAAGCACATTAATTTTCTACCATGTCTGCGTTTTATCCTGTTTATGTTCACTGATTGATTCACACACCGCTATTATAGATCCCAAAAAATATGCGCTTACTGAGAAGCAACCTTACTAACGCAAATATTATACAGTTCTGCTGTGGTGCATTTTCAGGTGCAATGACACTAATAAACTGCGCAGATAATATCGATGAAATTCTCCGGGGACTCATCTCCCAGCGCATTTAATGAATCAAATGGTTGTTTGCCATTTTATGTCCCACAAGTGCGATGCAAGTTTCCTAAACACCTTGAGGCCATTCACATTATTAAAAGCATACATCGCACACATAATTCGAGTGAGAATAAAGCGTCACTGCTCATGAGAACAGCGTGGGAATTAATTTGTCTATTAACTCATAGGTTCGGCATCAGCTGTGCTTAAATTCATTTTTTATTATAATCCTGGCGAGTCATCTTCCAATAGTTTGCACCGAAAATACAGTTTTGAATGATTTAATTAGAAAGTATGCATCACTTTTAAGTGCCTGTAGCATTAATGAGCTGAGGTGCTGTAGGTTCATTAGCTGCGAGACTTTAACTTGAACGGTTTAATTTCATTTGAAAATGTTAAGGCGATCATATAGCCTAACACATTACACAGCAAAAAAATACAGATCCCCAACCGTCATAATTTTGAGTATTATTATATGAATTTTAGGTCACTTGTCTTCAACTGCATATACAGTATTTTAAGCCAGCGGGCCTGCTCATAATTTTTATTACGGATAAATTTAATATTCCATCTGAATCCTTCCGAGCTGATATAAACTTTGGGCGTGCAAGAAATTGCCACTTTGCACGAACATTTTTTCACTTCTCTCATCTCACATGGCTTTAAATATAGCTCCAGTTGGCACCACCACAAAAAGAGGGAGAGAGGTGGCTAGAATTGAAAACGTCCGGATCTCCACTCGTTTTACGATAACTCGTAAAACAAATTGCACAGAAGAGGCCACAAAAAAAACAAACGGGCCATCGTGTTGTTGTTCTGCGCTCTCGTCTCCCACTCTCTGCCATTAACAGTGGATACCCAGCAACATTGAATTCTAGCATCAAAACAAAAAAAAAAAATCTATTTCAGCTTTCAGATAAAAAAAGAAAGACAAATCGTAGTGGAGGAGACGTGTGGGAAGCATTTTGGCGGATATTGGTGACTGCTTCGCGGGGATTGCGGATCAATTGATTCTCACCGCCAGCTTGCCTCGGTCGATTGTATCCTGGGTTGATAAATGGTACGATCGTCCACCTCGCCTTTCGTCTCTGCCCTGGGAAAACGTTGGCGGAATCGAGAATCGGCTTTCGGTAATAGTGACTCAATTTGCAGCACAATAGCCACACGGGCATCGAGGGAATCAAAAGGAACATAAATTATTGAAGGAGTGTAATTGAACATCTGCATTAAATCGGTTCCATAAAAGTTATTGTGCAGCATAAAGTTAGCCTGTAGATGTGCCAGTGAGACGTCTAAATCAGCTTTCCATTCCCCTCGTGTTTATCCTGTAAAGTAGACTTTTCGGTGAAGAGAAGAGCATGATGGGTAGCTATGAATAGTAAGGATAAACGTTTCAAATGTGGCTGAATGTGACATTAAATAATATCCCCTAACATTCACCAATGTCTTAGGCGTGGAACCCGGCTACTTGAGTATTAAAATTTAGAATTTCAAAAACATTGCATAATCTCAATTGAGGATGCATGCGTGCGAGCAAAATATCGCTCTTGAATCTCCGTAAGGGAAAAACATTTCGCTATTTGGATAGTTCCAAGACTCTCGCGGGATTGTTTGTTTTGAATTCCGCCTAATCTGGTAGCGGAAATGAAGTTGGGAGATTGGGAGGCAGGTGAAAGCTGAAGCTTAGAGAGGAGAGTCTATAGCCTACTCTAGGCCGCTTCCATTGCCCTTTTAATCCGGAATCAGTAACAACTGGTAATCAAGATATTGGCAAATGCGACTTGTTAGTAAATGTAAGTTTTCTGACATCCCATTTTTAGAACAATTATCTCACTGATGAAGTACCTGCAGCCTATTCTTTATTTGATAATTTAAAATTGGAACGTCTGAATCAGAGAAAACTAACATGACAGTGACTTTCGTTTAGCCCTCATTCTGCTTTAACTAGTTTACCAACGTTTCGTCCGTTTCTAAGCTTTGATTCAAACGTTGCTGACAACTTCCAAGCGAAACCATACTTCTGCGCACCTTACATACAAGAATTGAGTCCACTATTCATGTGCATTGACAGAGCCCTAATGATGACAGGAGCACGAAAGTGTCATTAGGCAATTTTGGCAAGACTTCAAAAGAGATGGCCATCACGCCTGTCCTTCCCAAGGGGAAATTCACTTTGTCTGAAAAACTCCCGCCTCTATCTTCAAAGGTAATCTTCTGCTCCATTTGACAAAGATCCCCTTATCGTCACATTCCTCGCACGAAGTCGCACGAAGAAAGATGCAATTCCGACAATTTATCCTCCTATGCTTCTCACAGTAAACGACTTAGAATGGGCAATGCCTTTCTCCTACACGCAATCACTATACTCCCACTGCTGCCTCAAACTCTGACAACCACACAACCTGTTTCCATTATAGGTCTGCCATATTTTTCTTCCAGTACATTGAGCTGGGGTAGAGAAACCCATCATGATCTCTGTCTGGAGGCAAAGGGCGTTATTTTTTTCAAATATACTTATAGACCTCTTGCATGCAATACCTGTAGTTTGCCACCTACTCGCAGGTCCAGAGAGGCTACTGACTCTAAGAAGCCATAAATATGGCAGGACATGCCTGATCAAAAAGAATCCCGTAATCTCTTGGTATACATGCCAACAGAGCTGCATGCCTAGATTTTAAGGCTGAGAGAAGTTTGGCATTTTTATATGCTTATGGAATTTATCAGGTGCTTGCAGTTCACTGCACCGCCCTGTACTAAAATATTGAAGGGCACTTATGAATGATTCATTCCTATCTGGAGGAACTGAATGCTATTGAAGATCCGGTGCTTTTTGAACATTTCTTTCCCATTTATATGCATGAAAAGAGGGCCTTTGATACCGACGGGGTGCCTCAATATACCAACGACACTACGCCAAAGTCCAGGAGAGACTTTCACAATGCACCAACCGGCTTCAAGAGTCAGGCAATCTTAGGGATTCAATGAACTGGGAAACATGCAGTTGAACTATAATCTGCACAGCAAGCGGTGCATTGTACTACGTCATGCAATGTATATTGATTACGCGGGGTGTCATATTAATTTAATTACAGGCGGTATGAGCTTTTTATCCGTGTAAGTTTAGAGCACATCATTCAGAACGGGTTTTAAGAAGTAAATTTTCATTCCAAAGTGACATGTCAATTTGCATGATGCAGTGCTTTAAAGCTCTAAAGAACTCCGTTGTCTCCACCTTATCTGCTCTGTGACATTCCTCTAGGCTAACACTATCAAATAATAAGTAATTATCTAGGAATTAATTTACAGATTAAAGCCAATTAAACAAAAATTAAATTGCATCTGTAACGCAGACTATCCGGTTTGATTCACGTCATGCCGTTTTGGTGAGTGCTTTAAAATGCTGTTATTGTGCTTCATTTACTCACGCCCTAGTTCCTGTGCACAAAAGTACTTATTGAGGCATGGTCGGCTTACTGTGGACATAATCTATGGACGGTTTTTACCTTCACACCCTCCGCACTTTATATCGACACTTTCAGAGGTTTTGGCTAAAAATGTTTTTGCACGAATAAACAAAAGTGTCGAAGCTAGACACGTATCATATGTACACTATACTGCATACTCGTATTTCATGATTGTATTTTAATTGTAATGTAATGCACCAAATTCCTGAAGGGTGATGCATTTAGTTTTAGTAAATCCAGAAGTTGAAATTTCAGCCTTTCATTAGGAAATTGCCATAATCAGAGTGAACTCCTACACAAGTCTTGTTACAATCACAATGATGTCCTCCGTATATAGAAGTAATCCGAATATTCAAATTTCTTCCCAAAATTTCAGCCCTAAAGATTCTTCAAATGTTAAACAAAGAGCACCGTCACTATTCTCCCACTCTCAGTCGGAGTGCTTCGAAAGCTAGCACTATTCTTACTCCCAATATTCACTCAAATATACATTTGTCTATAGAATATGCAATATACCATCTCCTTGAAAATCCTCAAAGAAATACCACCGAGCCTTCCAAGTGCTACGCCTCGGCTTCCTCAAAATAATGCATCCTGACATCTTTAAATGCCGTTATGCAGGGCTAGAAAGCAGTGTCAAAAAGCACTACATCACCAAGAGTGGCGCATGAAAGATTCATCTTCAAATACCCTTTACACCACCTTTCTCTACAAGCCTGGCAAGGAAAGTCTCAAGCTCTAATATTTGGAATTTCTCTCGCAGCCACCGTCCCTTGGAGAACAAACATTCTCCTTTTGTCTCCTCCAGCAGACAACTTGAAGAGAAGAACCACCCCCCACCCTCTTTAATATCTCGACGGGTGGTACGAATTCAACTAAGCAAAAGCAAGTAGGGGGTGTCACCCGATGCAGCGATTACAAAGCGTCCCTCAGAATCTACTTCATTTCGCATGGTGGAAAAGTCATGTTCCAGCCTGGAACGAAATGCGTGGAAATGCTCCAGCGCCCTCCATTACCAGACTTCAAGACTCATTTGGGCAACCCGTCAAGCATCTCCCTTGTCACGTACACCTTACAGCGACGTTCGTGAGTCGTTGGGGGTGTAATTGCAACTGGCAGCTTGGTTACACGATATAGCAGGGGAGTAGCCAAAAGTCGAGTCACAATTAACCGGATTTTTGTGCTTATTTCAGGCTAGCTTCGGCACCCGGCGTTGCCCGGGAAGAAATGAATGAAGGGAAATCACCTGCCAGTAGCCCCGTCAACTGTCTGTCGTTCTGTGTGTCCGCCCACCAATGCCATCTGTGATCCTCCTACTCCAACACCTTCAACCTCTCCCGCCTGTATAACGGCAACCATCATTGGCCTGCCATCTGCAATCAACCCCCAACACTTCCATCCTCTCCCGGCCTGGGGGTGGAGCACAGATGTCCGCCTGCCAACCGTCATTTGCCTAAATGACGGTTGGCAGGCGGACAGACAGACAGACAGACTCACAAACGGCTTTATTTATATAGAAGAAGATATGCTCAGTGAGCTTATCGAAATGTAATTTCATGCATTTCACATTGTAATCTGGCCCTTTCATACAATGTACGATGTTAGAGTAATGCTTGGCTTACTCCAGGAATAATACCTCTCCGTGATGTCTTCCTGTGTGAAATATGGCCTACTGGGTACAGTCACATACATTAGCAGGCTTGTTCAAATTACATAATTTACGAAATGGCACGCAGGTTTTCGAGCACACATCCAGACACCTGTAGATAGACATTTCGAGGCTAAATTGAATTACATTTTTTCTGAAAATTTGTGGAATATTGTACCGATAACGATCGTACGTGCTTCACTCTCTTTCCACACATATCATCTTTTATCATCTTCTCTGGTCTCCCCGAAGTAATATTTGGGTAATTTTAGAGATCCTAACGTGAGTCGTTTGGACCGAGAGGTGGAGTCGTAAAATGAGTGATTTTCATCTCGGTGAGAGTCTTGGCGCAGCTTTTCTCTAGACATTACTGCGGAATGTATTATGATGTAATCAGCCACGTGATATTGGGTCGACCCCCCTCTCCTGCTGTGAAAAGCCTAATCCAATCTCGTGATGAGTTCCGGACCAATCTCATCCTAATGTTATCACCCCACATTTGAGGCCCGGCTTGTCTCGGTCGAGTTACAGAGTGCACGCAAATATTTAATCAAGGTTGACGGCCAAAAATGTGCAAAGTGTGGAATTATGTATTAAGTAGGGCAAACGGACCTAAGTAAATTAATTCAGTTATGCAAGAGCTACATTCGAACAAACCCTATAGAGTCTCAACCAAGGCCAACTGCAGTAATAGCATTAATTCATCATTAGAATCACATGATCATTAATCGTGTCACATTTCTGGTTGACCTCATTTGCTACTGACTTTACTTATTAATATATGTATTTATACCCGATGGTATATTAGGCTTATTTACAACAAACACGAGAATTCCATATCCCAGCACGTTTTCAATCACTCAGTGATAGTCCTTTCGTCTCGCCAAACTTGTTGATCCCCAAAATTGTCAAAGTTGTCAGAAGTGGTGAAAATGACTCGGAAGCGTGCCCCGGGGAATATCGGAGGAAAAAAAACTATTTTCGAAAAAAAATATATATCCGTTCCCCTAAGAATGGGCCGATTGGACTTTGTTACAGCGTCATTTGTCGTCGAGTAACGTCTCTGAGGAAAAGGGGCTCAATCTGTCCTCCAAGAGTATTAGGTTTCACAATAAAAAGGAAAAGGAGAATAAAAGGAAGTTTCTCGTCGCCTTCCAAGTCAACTCGTTCACCCTTCGTCTGAAAACGAGGCCTCGCAACGGTGAAAAAACAAAATTAAGGGTTCATGTCCCGGTAATTACTTTTGTCCACCGTCCCTTTTCATTAGGAGTGCTTTCATCCGGAGATACAAAAGACTATATGCCTACTATGTGCGAGCGTGTTTGTAGCTGCAGCCAACAAGTTGCAACTAGTGTCTGCTCATGGACTTCCTCAAAAATGCTCCCTTTTTGCACCTTGTTTACAAAGGGATAAGGGCTCAAAAATTGGACGAAGCTACGGTGTGATGATTTTCAACTGTACCAGGTACGTCTTAGGATATGCTGAACAATAACAAAAAAATATGAAGTGTAATGACCAAGAGAGTTGCAATGCCAGCTTGGCACATTGCCAAAATTAAGCGAAGGGGAACGTGATTACTACTGCTAGCACAGTAATGATGCGATAGAAACAAGATAGTATAGATCAATCTGAATGTTGCTAATTACGTTACGTCACGAGATATCAGATAAAAAAGAGCATGCACCGATTCTGCTCGAGGGGTTGTTACAAGAAATCGTTAGAGCAACATGGTTATCTGCGATGGCGTGTTGCACCAGTCCTTGTTTAAGGAAATAATCATCAGTGAAGCCAAGAGAAGGCTAATGTGTAGGTGTTGGGTTCGTTAGCAAGATAACAAATGAGAGGAGAATATGAGACCTTGCACTTTGCTTCTCTTGTGCGGTATTTGCTAAAGCAAGGGTACGACGTAATGGTAGGTTCTAAGTAGCATGTCTTGTCGCAAGGCCTTAAAATGGGGAGAGCTATTATATTGAATGGAGAAATTTTTTAAAGCGAAATGTTGTCATGTGATAGTTACAGAGTTGGTATAACCTTTTGTGTCCACTGTCACCATGCATCACTTTGCTTATATTGTGATGGAACACAGCAGTTCGTCTAGCATGGACACATCGTGTTTCATCATTTCAGATCATCCTCTTACGTTGTGACGTGGAGCCTCGACAGTGCCAAATAGAAAATGTAGATCATTTTCCGATCTTTCAAAAATATCCTGTAGGGATATAACACGAGACATGGCGTTTCCAACTGTTATTTGTAAGAGTGACAGATGCTTTATGAAGCAGGAAACGATTCTTCCCTGCAGAAAGAAGGTAAATTGAAGCAGACTTCGATACGGGAAAAAAGTCCAATATTGGAAAGGAAGGTGCTGAGGAAGAAATGTTCAGTAGTTCAATTCCAGAAAAAGTAACATCTGAACATTCCCACGGCACTCTCACACTGAAAAAAATCGTTGTTTATTATTTCTTGTAAGAAACTAAGCTTACGCACGTGAGTGTTTTATATGTATTTACACAGTTCATAGCATAACACTGTATAATTAAACGAAATATAGATGTGCACACATAATTAGTGCTTTCTGGCATGTACGAATATAGACTACTGTATGCAATTGGATAGCTTACAGTATATACAACTGCAATATTTACATTAATATTATACTTCTCAAATTAATAATGCTATTTACATTACTTTCCAGAGAGGAAGGAGTATAACCAACATTGATCTAGCTCTCTCAGTTTCGTTTTAATCTGAACCTTTGGCTCAAACGCAGTGTTAATGAAAGTGGGTAATCGGTCTTGTTTTTATTTTCTATTCTCTTATAGGCCTATGTAAGTGTCCCGTATTAGCATATAATTTCACGAAAAAACTGATGACATAATTGCTCTCTAATTTTCATATCACGCCTTTCTTCTGGAGCCGTATTATGCGCAACAAGTTGCCTGAAAATGAAGAAATTATTGTAAAAAATGTAGATTAGCAAAAAGGTTACATGGTGAAAGTTTTATGCGAAAATGTAGCAGCTGCATTAACATTTTACATCATACAACACAACACCGTAAAAATTCTATTCCGAAATTTTGTAACAGGATGCTGCACGATGCTGAATCACTGATAAATGTGTAAACAAACATCGGTGCCACTACTTAAAGCTCTGCAATGTACTGAAACACAGTAATGTGTCTCATACTTTAATTCTTCCAGCAACCAACAGCGCGAGTTTCCTCCAGCAATTCATTACTGACAAACACTGGCCCACTGACTCAATCTCTCCAAGCCATCAATTCTGTCTTAATTATGTTACCTTTGTTTACCAGCCCAAATTACGAGTGGTCCCGCAGAGGGTCCGGTGAAGTATGAAGGGAACTTTAAGATATACGAGCTCATGTTGCGGTCAAATGCACACTCAATTAACGTCATAATTAATCAATCTTATTGTTAAAGTTTTCCACTACATAGTGCAGTATTATATTTATTTAAGACTTACTTGAAGCTCTTGCAGCATGTGTTTCAACACTTTGTCAGGACCTTCAACATCATATGAGAAACAAAACCCAAAAGTCTTTCAGATATATTAAAATTTTAATATTGTACATGCCACAACTGATTCTCCATCTTATAGTGTAGACTGTAGAGTGTAGATACATATCCTGCGGAATGTAGATGCACGTATCGTAGACGACGCGACGGTTTTATGGACTAAAACAGGGGGCAAGGTGATACTTTGAGCCATTAAATTATGTTATGGTGCACGTGCAGTGCTTTGATAACTCCTTTGCTTAAAGTGTCCCGTGTTGCAATAAAAACTATCAGCAAGTGCACATTTATGTTTTATCGGGATTCAGGTAAAGGGGGGTTCTATAGGGTGAATTCCTGATCACTAGATGATTACAAGTTGAATGGTATGCCATTTGGTTTCTGCAGCCTTACTGGGACACTTTCATCGCATCGGCGACTGCTACCAGCTACAGTAGCCTAATGATGCAGTTTAAGTTGAAATTGCATGGTAACAACTGCAATAAATACATGTTAAAAGGCAAGGTTGTTCGGAGGGATGGAGACCTATCCGGATATATTTTATGCTACTTTTTTACAGCCCAATCTAGGTAGCGAGGCTGTGTAGACCAAATTATGTTTTCTTGAATCATTGTGTAATTTCTCGATGTGGGTGATGTAACACCAGTCCATTAAGGCGTCCAAATTCCTTCATATACAGGGAGGTTGTAAATTTCATACATATGATTTGATAACCAAGCTCAAGAGTTACATGCACACGAGCAAATAAAATGTCAGTAAGTTTCTTTTAAATGTTTAAATGTGTTAAACGAAACGTTGCGTAGAACTGTTTTCACGGCAGATTTTCCTTATCGGCGTATTGAACAGATAAGCTGACAAGTTCAACGTGGAAGTCATTCACACCACAGGATCGAACAAGAATTTCAAGAAAGATCCCTTGAGACCACCGCATTTTCCGTGAGCCCATTAATCTCCTTCAGCAAAAAAAGAGAAGCAAACTCGCTTCTTCCATCTTAAGCAAATATTGACCGCCCAGTCTCATTTTTCTAAAGAGTTCACTGGTCATGTAGGCAATAGAGCATTTTTGGCCAGTTTTTTTAAAAATCTTATAAATAAATTAAATGGAGTGCATACCATTAATTATACTACTCTGCAAAATTGTAAAAGAAAGCTTTGATAGATGTCCTAACCTTTTTTTGTACTGCACTAATTTCAGATCGGCTTTTGATTTTTCATAAAATATACTATTAATGGCAATGTGATAATTTGTTTATCCCGCACAGTACGTATTATGCATTTATACACAATAAAAATATCGAATAAGTGAAACAATTAACCTAATAGCTCGAATTATACCAAAGTGTTGAGAAATAAACGACAGAAAAACATATCTAGTGTATATATTATCATTATTACGAGACATTATATCTAATGTATATTATCAATATTATCATGTGCCGAAGCCTGTTCATGTTCTGTTTCTCTCAATGTCCCTTTAATCTGTAATGGATTAGTTGCAGACAAACCCATGACGACTCTATACTGTATATACTTGTAGGACAGACATAAAAGGTCTCCAAAGTTTTCCTCGGGCTCCAGATCTCAAGGACAATACGAGATACCCCCCAGAGGCGGATAGTCACGTCCCACTTACTTTGTCCTTTTCTCTTCTCTTTCTTTACTCACTTTGCTTTATTTGATTTCCTCTTACTTTTATTCGTTCTTCTTGGTGAGCCAATAACGCAGGGCAAAGAACTTAATTTGAACAAAGAATATGAAAAAAACTATTTTATTTAACTTTGAAATCGCGAATCGCATTAAAATGAAAAGCCTCCTTATACGTTATTCCCCGACGAATCTTTAACATTAGTGGAATATACAAAGAGATAATTTTATCAATACTGTCTATTAAATTCACAAATGTAATGAACCTTAATAATAAGCTTATTATGTTAGGCTCTATTGTTTAGGGACTAATATATACTGTATTGCTAATTTTCAACAAATTAAATCTTTTGCTCAGTGTGCCGGATTGCATGTTAAATGCGATTTATTGCGTCAAATTCAAATATGCCTAATTATGGGCCTAATACTGTAGAGCTCCGAGAGTAATGAATGTTTACTTACCCGCTCACACGTACACGGAAAATCTTGTTCAGTACTTTTATTTCCCATGGCATAAATCAGTGTACTGTCATGTAGTATATGCTCCCTGGTACTGTATCCAATCTATCGGCCAAAAGTACACCTGACGTCAGTGGTGTTAAGGCTAATCATTGTACGCGTATTTCATAATATTAGGGTGGAATTTTCGTACCACTGATAGTCACTGCTAACTTAGCAGTACAAGTGTTGGCAATTGATAAGTTAGCAGTGACTATTAGTGAGATGAATATTCCACCCATGCCATGGTCCATAGCCATGGTCTTTAAAGTACTTTTTTCACACATGATAGTGGAAAATACGAATTTTTTATCAGAATACTGTTCCTTGCT
Source organism: Catajapyx aquilonaris (assembly GCA_000934665.2). Taxonomy (NCBI): domain Eukaryota; kingdom Metazoa; phylum Arthropoda; class Diplura; order Dicellurata; family Japygidae; genus Catajapyx; species Catajapyx aquilonaris. The sequence continues at coordinate 6,184 of JYFJ02006381.1, read as the reverse complement.
CAATAAAGGCTCATTTTCCTTTCATAGCCTGCAGCTGATCTTGGTGATGTCACATCCAGTAGAGAGTAGAACGTCTCAAGGACCCTAAATTTCAGATATGCTCACCTTTCCACCATCAATTTTGTCTCCATCCTGTTCGCCACTGACCTCACTAAAATGCCACACTACATTTTTTTAAAACATTAAATTTTCAATGAGGTTTCCAGTTACCTTAAAAATTTATTTACACTTCCTAACATCATGCTATCTTAAAAGTATAATGAACCAAATAAATCATGCATATCTCCGGGTAAACTTTATAAAAGTGAAATCTGCATTTAAAGCTAGCAGGTTACTTGAATCACATGATATTTTCTTCCTAAGATTACCAACAACCACAACTCTTGCCACATTACGAGTAATTCCCACTTTTTTGACGTAATATGTTATAAAACTTCTTTCCCAACATTCCTAACGCAACATAAACTACGCAGTTACAAATCGGAAAACGTATTACCTGAATTTTTCCGCTTCAACAAAATTCAAAAGAATCCATCCCAAAAATATGAAAAATACTAACAACCACGCTAATTGCAACGTTTGACCCTGCCATCAGTGGAAACCCGCCTGCAGTAATTTTGCACCACTGTCTTCATCGCTGCTGCTTCAATGCTGCTCTAATTAGTTTTACGAAACCTATTGCGCCACCACGGATTTCCGTTATTAACAACCTGATGCGCAGTTTCATGCCAAATCGGCCGCACCTAGCAAAACGCAGTAACCGCCATGCAACAATACCCTAAACCAAAGCACCTGGAAATTGGCGAATTTTTAACAATAGTTACATGGTGGGCCCATCATCTTCGTGAAAGGCCACACCACAAAATTATAGCACAAACTGATACTTAAACTGCAAAACCCAATAGCACACAAACTGTTATAGGTATTTGCGGAGCACATTTTGAATAGGAGCAAAATTGAACAGGCTTTGTAAAGCCCCTTATACATCAAGGAATACACGCTAACTATCCCTTTTATGTGGTGCTTAAGCATCCCAAGAGCCTTAAGGAATTTCTTATTAACTAACTTCATTAAGTGAGTAATTAGTTTGGAGTGTCTTACGAGGCGAAATAAACTCAATATGACGTGCTGCTCGTCATCCGGACCGTGTTTCATTTTGCCAGTCAATTTGAATATCAACATCACCAAAGAGGTCTTTAACCACACTTGACTGCTTTATGCAAGTAGACAGTTAAGAAGAGTGGGTTCAAGGACAATACATCATCCCGTTGGAAATTGCCAGACTTGGCCAATATTTTATCGCGACACTGTCACACACACATGCAGTCCGTAAATAAGCTCAACAATGAGTGTGGCAAGCTAAGCTATTATTCACGTCAGATAGATAACGAAACGGCAATTTGATGTTGGAACAGAACCGATCTCTTCTCCTATACTTTTCAACGTTATGGTCATAGAGTCTGCTCATATGCTGAGTTACATTATATAAGCAATATTGTGCGTCACTAACTTGTTTTGAATGCATCCTTTCACATACAGTTGACGTTATATTTTTCTTTTCCCATGAGCATGATTTCATTACAATATACAGTAATGTACACAGGGCACAGTCGACCGAAAGAGACCTACAACGTTTGTTGAAATGAACCCGAGGTGCAGAAAGTGCTTTCCAAGTTTTGATAGCACGCAATATTCCCAGACCTACATCGTCGGCTCTGAATATTACTCTTTTCATATATGGTTTTTGGCACTAAGGACGGAATGAAAAGGTACGTAACACAACCATCCCTTAGCAATTTCAGTCTGGAACTCCTAAAAAGCCACATTGGAAACATAAAAACTACTCCGTGCCTCCGTACTTTTCCTCCCTGAAGAATTAATGCAGAGCCGCAATGCTGCTGACCGCAACATGTACTGTACCCCACATATGCGAAAAAAACTGCATATAATTATGCAACTTTTCTCATTCCCATATTCAGGTCTATATAGTTTGTGTCCTTGAGGTGCATGTAATTTGATGCAATATTTCGAAGAGGTGTCTGTTTTCTTCTCTCCATGGAGGTTGACATCACGACAGACCCTAGCTGACTATAATAATTTCCTTTGCTTTTCATTCCCATTTGGCCTGTTGCATGTATGAGCATTCCGACAGAGACACCGCGTTTTTTCCGCTGAGATGCCCTTGGGAGGAGTCCATCTCCTGAATATGGTGACCTTTTTGGCATGGAAGTGGAACGGGGAGGAATTTGTTTGCATTAGCTGGAGGTAAGCCAATGAAGAGTAGTGAGTTGACCGTGACCAGGTAGATGAGTGGCATGCTGTCGACACAAGGTGTGCGGAAAAAAAACATAATTTAATTATTGGTTTTTGCATTATAAGAAATGATTAGAATCTATATTTAGGACATGAAACACGAATAACTGAGATGTTTACTTTTACGAAATTTTTTGTTACTAACTCGACTAGAAAATGAGGCAAACAACGCAAGCGAACATTTGGTGAATTATGCATCTTATGTGCTCACTCTCAGTAGCCCTAAAAACATGTAAATCATGCACACAGCTTCAGCGTTTATTTTTTGCGGAGCATGCCAACAAAATATTGAAATGTCAACATTCTGACCAGTGTCCTCTGTTTTTGGTTGCCAAAGTTATCCCTTGTCTGCACAAATGTCATACTTTTCCTCTACGGTCCATTTTCCACATACCATTGGTGGGGAAAACTCTTTGTGGTACCAGCATTACGGTAAAATTCCGGTTTGTAGAAAGGGTTTTTCGCAGTATTGGTTTCTTTTGATCATGCGTTATTCAGAGAAACTTTCTGGACAGTGCTTTATTTTGCAATGAAGCAAAAAAAACGTCCAGTTTATACAAGAAGCGATGATAAAATAGAGCACAAAGGGTATGGAGGTATATTTCTAGCCAATTCCCATATTCATCCACGTCAACTGTACCGTATGCATAATATTATTTTGAGTAATGCGTTTAATACGTGCCATGTTTCCTATTCTGTCATTAACGCTTGCTGTAAGTAAAAGTTTGGAATAATCATCCTGTACTGTTTTACTTTAGTTCATACATCTCATTACACTCACCCATACTTCAAAAATTCCACTACCTAACGACACAAAAGTTAGCAAATGTCCAACGCACATGCCCGCACATGTACATGATCGCCCACAAAAACAATGCAATTCATCCACTAAAAGTGTCATTAAAAAGTTGTCCCAATTTGCCTATCGCCCAACGCACGCCATCCTTAAAGCACTCCACGTTCTTTTTACGACCCAACATTTTCCGAACCTCCTAAGAGGCCTAAAACACCAATAAATGCACACCCCGCGTGTAACACGGGCTTAAAACACGGCATTCCTAGTCACGGCATCCAAAATGCCTAATAAGACCCCCCCCCCCTTTTTTTTCCCCCTCTAGCACATCACCACCCTCTCTATCACCATTTACACCAGCACTAGCCCATGATTGGTTAATCTATTTGGGTCGTAAAACGTTAGCAGATAATTGCATTAAGGCCTCCCGACACCGTGTACGGGGTACCACTGTTTTGGACCAAATGTGGGATATGTGTGTACACATATGCTGGCTGGTAATATAGCAAATTAATACGAATGGGTCTGCAACGCTTTACGGTCCGGTTTCCGGATAAGGGGCTGTTGTTAAAACCGTACATGCATTTCGTTTCAAGTCGCATTTGACTTTATTAACAAACACAACACTTCCATCGCCCTAGCATTCGGCATGATCAGTCGGATGTCATATATGCGTCCGATTCCATCAATGGACTTTTACACGCATTCCATTTTGACGACCTATACCTTCCAGCCCTTGCAATCTAAACCCCATTAATGTCAGATTAATCACGTGAGTGACCCCTCGCCTCTTTTTTTTCCATACCAAACTTCAATAGAGCACTGTCCACCTCATTCAGAGCCTGTATATAGAGTATGCTCCTTTTGTGCCTAATGCCACATGATTAGAGCATATGGGAGAACCCACCGCTTGATCGTTGGCCGTAAATTCATTCATTCTATAAAATGATCAACAAGGCTACTGCCAATATGGAATTGCGTTAAGCCACATTAAACTACAGAGAGTGTAGGGTATTTTTTCACACTGGTTTATGCGTCGCCAGTATGACCGCGATTTAAGCACGGCATCACATATGTGGTGCTTGCCCTGGGTTGATTATTTCATATATGGAGAGGCCACTTTGGTTCAATAGAATTCGCAGAATGAAATGAAAGAGCAGTTATTAAAAAGGTTCTTGTCCATTTGAACGATGGCGAACAAAAGTGACATTCCTAAACTCTCGTGACCTGTTACTTCGAGCTGATTAATTGAAGTGCAGAAGATGAAATGCCTGATTCTCCCATCGCTCCAAAGTTCAAGTACTTATAACTGCTAAGTTGAAGCCCCCCTGCATGCATCTTTTGACTTTGATCTCGACCACTAGCAACTACGCCAAGCATTTTGGGAGTCACCTCCCTTTGATATTCGGCAAGCCTGTTTGCCAAGCCCTGATACCACGCTTTCAAGAATCGGATGGACTGTTTCTGCTTCGCTGTCCTTTTGTGAAACTTGCTGCCCAAATGAGATATCCCGCGAGACGCGTTCCCTTTGTTCCCATTTTTTGCTCTTGTTCTTTATTGGGGCGACGGTAGCGCCACCAGAATTAATAAACATGGCGTTGGGTGACGCTGATCAGGCCGGAAAAGGAACTCGGCTGTGAGATAGCGGGAAACGTCTATTTAAGCAAGCTGCCAGTTCATTGCGTGCCTAACCCAATTAAAAATTCCATTAGCTAAACCTTATTAATGATTTTCCTTATGTCTACACTGCTGATGGTTTTTTGTCTGTTCTAAGGCGCGTTTCTTGAGAGGATTCTTTGGAACAGATTTAATTACGGGCACCATCCGGTCCTCATTTAAGAGCAGAGAAAATAGGAGTTATTCCAGGTACTGTACCATTTTGTAGAATATTCGCAACGTGGCAGACATGCTGCTGAATAGCTATACACTTGATCGTAACATCCGCTTGAATATATAGGATTGTCAACAATTTGATGGAGGACAGTCGGAATCGTTTGATAACTGAACTTTCCAACCCGCAACTAGGATCATATTTCATTTTGCAGCAGAGCGATGTGGAAATCCTATGTGCGCAACATTTTTTGCTGGCCACAAAAGAGCGCAGTGCCCGGTGAATACAGATACAATCAGTCTCTTTCGGCGTTTCAAACCCGCCTCGATGGAAAACTCAGAATTCTGCGCACACACAAAAAAACTCTCATTTCGTCAAGGAAGAAATATGCCCCTATGGTAAACACGATATTTACAGCGCTTCTCTCGTCAATTTGGAAGAAGACAAATATTTGACATAAAGCATCTCTTGTGTCTCATCAGCTGATCGTCTGATATCTGGGGCACATTGCAATTCAACTTAAATGTTAAATTAACTAACAGTTTTCATTGATAGTTACTAATTGGTTAGTGAATAATGATTAATTGATTTATAAGATGCAGTAACATTATTTATGGCTTGTTATCAACTAAATATTAATATTTCAGCATTCGGCATCAAAACACTTTGTAAGCATGCAGTAAGCATACATACCAATAATCTACTATACTACCTTTCATGTAGAAAACGGGTGTAGGTGGATTGGAATTGTGGCGATGACGTGATCGAAATTCGGTCCATCATGTGCCAGGAACAATGCGGGCACCTGGATACAACGAACTGTTATCAAGTCAAGTGGGGAAAGGCCCCTCCGATGATTCAGAAAGGAAGCTTCAAAATAACCAATTGTTTTCATCGCTCCTCTCAAAACCCTGCATCTGGCATTCTGCATTTGACGGTCTCAACCTCAGACTACGCGAATATTCCAAGCACCGATAACTACCCTTTGAACTATTTTCGCATATCACTAACAGCTGTAAATAATCTCATCCGGAGATTCCCACATCGGGTCTAATGCAGCAGGTGCGCCGATTTTTTGTGTTATTACTCCTACGCATTTTTTTTTAGCGAATTTCTTTTCCATACGAGAGCTAGCAGTCGATTCAATCGCTGGGAGCCAGTCAGGTTGTATTTCGAGCTCGAGTAATATCGCAGGTGCCTGCGGCCGCCATATTAAAAATCTCATCTCCTGCTAGGGCCGATTCAGA
>JYFJ02006380.1:0-19838 GCA_000934665.2 Catajapyx aquilonaris | reverse complement strand
CCATTCGTTGCGGCACTGTTACATCCCAGATTTCCAGCACACAATAGGAACATTATTGTTAGTAATTGGAGTGATGAAGTTTTTTTTCCCTGCACAATGCCCTACATACGTATAATATCCGTGAATCTTGCATCGTATTGTCAGTTGACAATCAACACATGGCCGGCCTGGTGCTATTCATTCTTACTCTGTGGATAGGTACCAACCCTGCCTCTACCCAACTTCCTTCTTGCATCTGTGGTGGGCAAATCTACGCTGACCAAGCTGAGAAGATAGTTGGAGGCCAAACAGCTGGGACGAACGAGTACCCATGGATGGCCTCTCTCAGCCTTAAGAACGTTGGGTGTAAGTGATTCAAATGATCATATCCCAATATTTTGCCTAGCATGTGACTTCACACTGAAGCATTTCAAAACCAGTCTTTTGTGGAGCCTCCCTGATAAACGACCAGTACGTCCTGACCGCTGCTCACTGCCTTGAAGGCATACGCAGACCCCGCAGTGTCAAGATTCGACTAGGTTCCAACAATCGACGCAAGCCAAATTCTTCGGCGATTTTAAGGAATGGAGAAAAATTGATTATTCATCCTGGATACAAGTCGGGCAGCTTATACAATGACGTCGGTTTGATTCAGCTTGATGAGCCCGTCACATTCGGAAGGAATGCAGCGCCCATTTGCCTTCCTGGACCTCCAGCACCTAACTTGTCCGGTACCGATGCAACCGTCGTTGGATGGGGAAGAATTAGCTACCGGGGACAGCTTCCTCGGATTCTAAGAGGTATTTCGTCTTGTATAGTTGCGTACATGCCGGTCCTTGACTGCATTTTTTTTTAATAGAGTTATCAGTCCAAATCCTAAGCAACCGCGTATGCCAAGCAGCATGGAGAAACTTGGGAGGACGGATCCAACCTTCAATGGTGTGCACAAACAGGTGTGTTGCTTCTTTCTGATAGACATATGCACTATGTGCTCTCGATTGACTTGTCTCTGTTGATATTGTAGGAAGAAGGGTTGGTCCAACATGGGTACCTGCAACGGGGACAGCGGTGGTCCGCTGATGGTTCGCACAGGCAGAGGACGATGGACGCAGATCGGACTCGTCTCTTTCGGAATCTCAGGAGCTTGCGGTGACTCTAGATATCCGGATGTCTACACCAGGCTCTCCAGCTACTACCGGTTTATTGCAGAGAACACAGCTGATGCTGGGTTTTGTTCCGTCTAACCATGCGGATAGGAAGTTTCGCCTTCTGCTATCCTCCAGACCAGCCCCTAGACACTTCTATCCCAGCGCAATAGAAAAGGCCGATCCGTTATTCCTTCCCGCAGCGGCGCTAGTAAAAACAATGGAATCTCGCTGTGCGTGTCGTTCATTCGCCATAACAACTCCATTCGCCATAACCCTCCTCCCGATTACTAGGTTTATCAGCGACCCCCCTCCCGATTACTACCGATAGCGTATACCAAGATGGCCGCAATATGGATGTGTTCGCGATCCAGTTCACATCATGGCGACCTCCAGTCAGCGCCACGGCGGGATTGAGTAACGGATCGCAAGATGGCGGGGAGTTTCCCGACCTATCCTTCTAGACCGTGCTCCAGACTAAGAGAAATTGAATTCGTATCCTGCGCTGTTATGCAACGCTGGGCATACCTGTATGGTAAAATGCAGCTAGTCTAGGCGGAAAATGAGCATATGACCCGAGGCACAGACAACCGGAGACCGTAGAGCATGCAGGAAAATCTGAGGTTTTCAATATTATAAGGATTTAAAAAAAAATTAAAAAATGCGGAAAATAATACCTGGCCGGATATTGAGACTTGCACTTATTATCATAATAATATTGAAAGACTTAATTGAAAGCCCTAATTATAGAGTGAACATGCTCCGCTAAGTTAGCTGAGCATGTTCACTCTATAAGTTAGGCTCTGAACTGGCACTTAATAATACGATAATACCGTACATGAAAAGTGGCTCTGCAGACAAATAATGTTACTTGTGTCACACTACCGGTAAGTCCTGAAACACTACTGTACGTAAAAACCAATTTCTTAACGAAAAGGCTCCAGCACAGTCCACTGCAAAGATAACCAATCCTTCACCTGCAGCCTGCTCTAGGCACAAACAATAGCTCGTAAAATAAGTCTAGCTCAGCCTGCATTATATTGCCCGTGATTGTGTGGCGCCGGAAGAATTTCTTCACTTTTGCCATGATTCTCAAATTTTACGTTGTCCTTGATACACAGAATTTTATAGACGTTCCTGCTTAGTCCTGGTCGAAACTGCAACTCGATGCCATTGCTCCATATTGTATAATGGCCTTTTCTGGATTATTACCACGCATTCACAAGTGTAAACTGCCTTGCAGTAGCAAAGGATCACCCCTTCTCCGTCCTTAAAATAGACTCTGGGATTCGAGCGAGTTAGTGGGGGTATACAGTAACCCAAGAACTCTCAAAGGCGTTTTTATAATATTATTTACCATCTCCATTCATGATTTAATTGAACGGCAGCATGTATCAAAAGAAACCGTCAATTTATACTCCAGAGTCAACCCCACTGTCATTCAACATCCTGCTGCTGCGTGCATGAAAATACTTGCTTATTAATTGATCATATCAGAGACTAAAATCATATCGACCTCAAGGGGTTTACGAACGCGTATCACATCCACAAACATATCGATTATTTTCCCCCATATCTTTCTACACTTTCTACGCCTCATTCCTGGCCTATCTTTATCGACACAACTTTTTAACACTATATCAAGAGTGACATCTGCTTACATGTAGTACACTGTATCAATTATTTGCATATAACGCTGTCAAATATAATGAGAATGGTCCAGCTCTTATTAATGCGTTTTGGTACCACATGCCATGAAATATTTTACGTCGGGTGTGAATAAATAAATAAATCTGTCATTCTGAGTGCATGGGAAGGACATGGAGGCCACGCCCTTTGTTTGCTTCATCCTCTCGATCTATTATCCTCCAACTTTTACGGTCTAAAATTAAACTCATGATAGCGGACGAGCCAACCTTCACCCTGTGACCGGGTGCTTTTTGAACACTCAGCATGAATCATCATATTGCCAGAGCTTCGAATTAGGGTGACATCGATTAGTGCTTATGTGTGCGTGAGACGGAAGGATATGATGAATATCATGAATGCTACAGGGTACGTCATCTTACTGCTTACACAACATCGCACGGACAGTGGAAAACTTTGTCTTACCCAGAAAGGTGCAAGAGAATTGACATCGAAAGTGCGCTGGATGAGATGGTCTGGACAGTCCAGAAGCGGCTTCCCGGTCACAACTCCAGCGTTGTTGATTAAGATGGACACCTGAAAAGTGTGGCAGGGTATACAAGTGAATTCCGGGGAGTAAGGATCAAGTCGAAGTATAATAAAAAGTACGGAAAGTGGTTATGCATCCGGGAAATCATCGTTTACCATGAACAATGCCCGACTTTTAATCCGGATGAGAAATAATGAATGTACAGTACATATTTCTACGCGGGGGAAAAGTACCAAAATTTATAACAATACAGGGTGATCCAAAATACTTGTCCGACTAACATGGCAATTTGTTGGCATTAAGCTACAGTTCTGTACTTATTTTAGCAGTTAGCAGGAGAGTTTGACTGGCTATTCACAATTGCTTAATCATAATGCCATCATGAATGCAATCAATGGTCGGGGGTGCCGTACTACAGGATGCGACCGTTTGCCTTTTCATTGCGTACAGTACGAGATAACTCATTCAGCAAAAAATGACAGTCTACTAGCTCAGATGTATGACTCGTTCCCATATGTCGCACCATATTGCACGTATCATATTTCAGGCATTCAGTATAGCATGTGGCGAATTCAAGCTTGTAGCAGATAATAACTAACAATATTTTCAGATCTGAATAATTTTAAATCCCCATACTGCAATCAACTCAACAACAAGGGGTAATCACTTTTGCCCTCCTCAATGTGACTCATTGATCGAGAGCCAATCAACAAGTCACAGGTCAACATGTTGATATGATATACAATAAGTATGTTCAACTGCTGGTGGTCGCGTTCAACTTGACATCAACGATAGACCGGTGAACGACAGTGTTGGCATCGAACTTGTAGCACGTGGTCTTTTGAATCGTATATCTCCCATATCTCTTTGTGTCCTTTGTATGTGTGTGTGAAGCCCCTCCACCCCCGCAGAGAAAATGATACCGGAATAGAAGGCCCTTCAACCTTTCACCCCTTTACGGTTATCAAGCTGAACCAGATAACAGTCTTCGGTTTACACAATGTGGAGTATAGGTAACAAAAGGGAAGGTCCGACCTTTGACCCTCCTAATCGTATCGGCATCCGTCGCCCATTCTTACCTTTCCAACCTCTTCCTTCACCGTGGCAGCGGTCCTGTAGATAGCCTCCCTGGAACTTACGTCGCAAACATAACCTTTGGCCTTCCCTCCAGATTCCACTATCTCCCGCACCGTCTCATCATTGCCTGGATGGGACAAAGAAAAGACCGAATCGGACAGTCGGACAGAGTTGTCCGCCAATAGTCAGAGTGGACACGCACCCTGTTTGTTGATATCCCAGCAGACGATAGTGGACCCCAAGGAAGCCAGCTGTACGGCCATCAGGCGCCCGATGCCGGACCCTGCGCCTGTGACCAGGACAATGTCCCTGGAGACATCCTTGAACCTGTACGAGCTCGGGAAGCAACGCAGCACCAGACCTTTCAGCGCGACGTAGATCGCGTGCAGGAGGCTCAGAAGGGCCTCGATGACGATGTGTGCCATGGCGAAACAAGTGTCGCTCGTGTGTCTGGTGGGGACGACAGCGGTGGCAGTGTCCCGCCGGGTGTGGGTCGGCCTGTTTCACTCACTCACTCACACACAGTCACGCAGCACGCGACACAATGCGGGTAAGGGGCAGTCGGGGCAGTGGCGCCAGCGCAGCGCCGCCCTCCCGTCCCCACCACTCTTCCGCCCTGCAAACTCCTCCCATCGTCGCCCACATGACCGGTGTTGACGGGGAAACACTACAGATGGCTCTGTCAGCACCATTTGGCGACTAACTTCAAGTTGTCAATTTGCGAGCGTATGGTACTGTCAAAATGACACAGTGCAGTGTGTTGGACACTAGTTTCCCCTCTCCTACCTATCGCATTTGCACATTTGCATGTGACAGCAAGTATAATGTGTGTGCCACGTGAGATGGAACAGAAGTTCATAATATAAAGTGTGGGAAGTAGGGACTCAGATAAAAAGTCAACACATTTTGGTCGATAGGTTGGCAATAATAATCAATCAGTTATGTTTTTTAAATTATGCTCACCATCTTGCAACACTATCAGAATTTTTCTCAGGGGATTATAGAATTCGCAGATCACAATTTTGTAAACGGATAATTTGTTTTTGCAGGTTCTGCAGACAAAATAATCTCACAAAATGTAGTTATTCTCCGGCAGGCACAACTTTACTCAGTCCACTGATTGACAATCTTCTGGAGCTAATCAAAGGTTCTAAAATGGACAAGTGTCCACTGTATAAAGGGTATGTTACAGGCAGGTTATCCTATATTATAATGGCATATTTGCACTCTTTGTGCTAGTTCTACATTCCACACTCCACTGCTAAAACTTAATAAATAATACACAATATTATGATGTTGCATAAATCATTCTACAGCCATTCCTGGGGTTTATTCTCAATCACGACTTTTCACACTCTTGATTATTATCACAAGTGGTCATTAAAAGGCAAGTGAATCGTTAATATTGTTGCAGTCAAGGCACCTCACAGACTACTTAGTCTTTGGTTTTGGTTAAGTAGTGACATTAATACATCGCTAGAGCTGTGTTAACAGAAGTCAGTAATTGACTAGCACAAAATGTGGCCTCACTTGTTTGGTATGGTATTGCAGAAGAAATCACAATGCAGTTTCCAACAACAATTCTCGACAACAAGAACAAAATGTGATCTTGTCGGTCTGTTCTTTGAGATGAGTCACAAAACAGATCCAACTTTGGCATAGTGAATGCTAGACAACATGATGAGGCTTATCTACTATGACTCCTGCTAGGTGAGCTGGATGCTTCTGCCTTGGGCAGCCCTGGGTTGTAAAAATCACCTGCAAAGTCAAAATCACAATATGCTATTGTATTACACTTCTCTCCATTATCATGACTGACTGTGCAAATGTACATTGATATTGCTCCTGGAATCACTAGCTTTTCATTGTGGCCTGAGGATCTCAATATTTAAGTAGGCATACAATAACTGCAAAACATTACTGGTGCAGAACAGTCAGATGCAAGTTTTCTTTCCTCCAAAATTTTCCAAAATAAAAGTTACCTTCAACAAAAGTCCTTAATGATGAAAACCCTGCACAGAATTGTCACCTGGGTCAAAACAAAGAGTAAAAGGGCAGGGAAAAAAAGTATCCTTCCATATTGTACTTGTGTTGATTCGAAAATTTTCAACTTTTGAATGGGGCTCTAACGAAGCATGGCAATTTCACACCAAATTATGCAATAAACCTTTTTTTTAAAATTAATGGACTCTACATGGCCCTCCAGTTGAGAGCAGTGAACACCACTCCAAAAACAAAGTAAAATTTTTGTATTCCAAAATGTAAATGATTTGTTTTCAGCTTTCCATATTTATAAAATTGCATCTTCCACACTCTTTAGCATGATGCTAATTTGTTTTGCATGCACAAGGTGCAAATGACGACGTCGGGGGAACAACGATCAAGGTCCACCTCAGGCGAAACTGAGATATTCCTATTTTAAATTTCGAAGGCCCATAACCTGGTTCTATTGTAAATCCAATTTTCGGGGCCTTCCATAGTGACATATAATCATTACTCCACAACCACCACCAAACCATCATATTCTACACTAGTGAAAGTATCTTCTGAGATATGTAACTCATTTTTGACAAAAAGTGGACTTTGATCATTCTTCCCCTGAGGTCTTCAAATCTTTCCTTATTACTAAAGTTGTTATACAGTGGAGCATCAATTATCCGAACACCGATCAACGAAACGTTTTCAGGTCGACAAAAATTGGCCTTTTTTCCCCTAAACTGTAGGATTACTTCATGTAAGGACACTAAGGTATATGTACAGTATTTTTAAGACATGCCTGTGACAGAAAATATGCAGTTTTGTGGTTAATATCACTGCTTCTTAGTTTCATATTGCTCCTATGACACTGGTACAATTTTCCCCCGTAAATGATCGGTTATCCGAACAATCAGTTATCCGAACACCCCCTGGGCAGATTCTGTTCGGATAATCGATGCTCCACTGTACAAGTTACTGGGTGTCACGTTGTATGAGAGCATTTGAGGTTAACTTAACAATTGAGTTAACAAAAATTGTGAACATCATCAGGCCCATTCCACCCATGATCCTCCCTTGTGCTTGTACCCCATTAGTTCAAACAGTCACATGACCACCACCTAACATGACTGCATAATGTGTAAAATTAGCTGTGTCGCTGCTTGAGAGTTTGCCCCAAAGTTAAGAGCCGACTTTTGCTCATACAACGCTCTCCTTGCTAACTATTGGTTATGTGAAGACTACGCAGTTTGTATTACTTTTGTTCATGCAACCAGTGCTAAGTCGTCAACTTACATCATCAATGAACATGTTGATGGTGTGGTAATACCCAGGACAAAGCCAGGTCTCATTGTGGGTTCCAGTCTCAAATTGTGCCAACCTCTTGAGAGAGCTGCTGCAGAGCTGATACAGCTCCACCATCATTCTAGGAGGTATAAGTCCATCTGACAAACCAGACACAAAAAGCACTGGAATCTGTACACGGGGCACTTTCCATCGTGACTGGAACTGGTTCTTATAACACCACTTGGGGACATAACGAAGGGCATTGAAGTTGAACAGGACCCGTGCTATCTCAGGGATGTTAGTGAAGGTGTTTTCCACCAAGAGGCAGGCTACTTTATCTGAATACTCCTTCCTGCTGCATAGATCTATTGCTACAGCACCACCTGTAGGGAAGGAAATTTATCTTTAAATGTCATGTACTCTGCATATTCTAATTTCATAAACTAAAATAATAAAAGCTTTTATACAAAAAAAGATTCCATTAATCACTCAACTTCACATAATTCCTTCCCTTTTTGTAAGAATATGCATAGTGAGTCACTTAACTATAGAATTTTACATTTACTAATGCAGTGAAGCCTTTATAAAATGGACACTAGCTGCACCATAAACGTGTCCATTACGGAACTTTTGTTTGGTGCCAGCAGAGGATTTTCAAGACACCGACATAGATACCAGAAACCTGTTCAGTAGGAAACATTTCTTCGATAAGAGTAACTCCACTATAAACAGGTACAGTATTGCTGTCATTTACACAGCACTAAGGAAATCAGACCCATTCCAGAACCACTATTGATTCTACATACCTAAAGACCTCCCAAAGATAATAATTTTTCTGTGGTCAATATCTGTTCTGGTGTACAGATAGTCGACAGCAGCCTGGGAGTCCAAATAAAGCCCTTCCTCTGAGGGGTTCCCTTGGGAGCGTCCATAGCCTCGGTATTCCATCATCAGTATGTTGCATTGCAGATGGTGATAGAGTCCACGAGCATTGCCTAACCTGAACATTCAGGAAAAGTACAGTTTCTTATTATGTTAGAACAAAGTATTAACATTAATTAAACAACCTTATTTGAAAGTATCATTTTCTGAATGATAAGACTTCCAACCTTCTTGCAACAACACATTTTTAAAAGTTTGAAATTAATACTTATGGTCATATCCAAGCAATTGTATCATCAAACTTTCAAAGCAGTTCTCTTAGCAAAATAATGTAAGTGACAGTTCTTAGCAAATGATGTCACTGAAGCTGTCAAATGAAGTGCAATATTGCACTAAGAGGCATACCTGTGTCCCACATTACCAGCATTTCCATGAAGAAAGATAATTGTGGCAGCTTGGGAAGCTCGTGGATGGGGCTGACGAATAAAGTAAGAATGGAGTTTTATCCCATCTCTGGTGTTGAAAAATATATTCTCATAGGGCATACTGAACATCGATGGAACTGGGACAAACAGCCTCGAGTGCACTGGCTGGTCTGGGTGGAAGAGCAACCTGTCACCAGCATGATAAATTATACCTGGATGGGGGAAGAAGAGTATGTGTGAACAAACAATACTCAGAAAAAACCTAGCAAAAATAATACAGTGAAACCTGTCCATATCAGATCATAGATATAACAGAAACTTGTCTACCACAGGAAACTTTTGTGGTCTCGGCAAGAGATAGGAGTTTGTAAGCATTCCTGTCTAATGTGGAAGTGATGGTAGTTTTAGGCTCCTTACTATGGAAAACCCTGTTCATAATGGAACTAATCCTGCATTAATGGCTGTTCCACATATTTGCAAACTGAGGCTTGCTGCAAAATTGAGAGTGAATAAAGAGCAGGCAAAAAAAATTGCCCTTGTGGGAGAAGATGGCAATTGGACCAGCAAATACAAAATTTAAAAAACAAGAGATTTGGGGAGCCAATTCAAAAGCATGTTAATGTGCCTTAACAATTTCCTTTAAAAAAATATGGCATTGTCTAATGCAGGGGAACTTCATTGGTATTCATGACTTATAGTATAGAAAGTATAGCATATTAAATAATATGGCTGTGACACACAAGGTGGACAAATTTTTGTCTTAAGAAATTTATTTTAATACAATTTATACGTAATTCCTTACTATGTCGACTTATGTAATTTGTCATTATGTAGACTTGCATTTCACAGTCTTTCCCCAACACCCAACCTCCATGCCTATGCAGCAGTTTAGACATTCTCCCTTCTTTAAAGGTCAGGATGAGTGGACCCTGACAAAGATAATCCTCTTATACAGTGCATGGTCATTGCTTGATAAGTTATGAGTCTCAAGGACATAGGCCATGATCAGAGTCCAAGTGGAAGCCATTAGGGAACCTTGCCTTTTTACAACCAGTGGAGACAATCAGTAGCTGCACTTGATAACCTCACTTCTCCCTGACAGCATTAATACAAGGGAATCAGGTATGGTATTTGACATTTTAATTTCTTATTGTCAAAAATTTTTGTCACAAATTCTTTTGGTGGACATGTGTCAAAAAAATCAGACATTAGGTATCATTATCTTATAACTTATAATTAAAATTGTGGCAGATTAGTACCCGTGGCCTTTTAAATGTAAAAAAAAGTGCAAAATTCTCAATTCAAGGTTTTCACTAAAAAACAGATAGTATTTAAAAACACAAGTCTCACTTTCCATCTAATAGTATTAAGAATGATTTCCACCCAAAATTATCATGGTACACCACAGAATTAATTATGGCAGTAATGTCACGAATCCTTTGCTGGTTCTTACTCCGGGCAACTTTTTACAAGGGATTAATCTAAAATGTAGCATTAGATATCAAATATCAAATTTAGAAAAAAAGCCAACTTAGCAGCCCTTAATGATAACTTTACTCATGGCAACTGAACATGACTGACGCTAACTGCACCTGCAACATAACAAGCTAAATTTTTTTTCTGTGATCAATGTGACCTCCCTTGATCACTTGTACGTTCTTTTACGTGCAGTTTATAGTTCACCCACCCTTCAGGAATCTATAAGGTCAATTTTAGCCATGTGTTAAGTGAATGCCCCATATTTGAAGGGGGAAGGTACAAGCTACAAAGAGTTATCCCTGTAATACAAAGTGAAAATATCTGGCATATCCTCCACGAACCATCCATATTACAACAGAAGACGATATATCTATTTTTGCCGTATGTTGTACGCCGTATGTAGCCAAATGGCATAAAAACATCTTGTAACTACCAACTGTATGTTTACGAAAAAGAGTGGAGTCCCTCCCTATGCTTATATAGGGAGGTCAAAATAAAATTGATTGATTGATTGATTGATTGAATTTGAGCCATGTGAACAGTTCACATTTTTTTGCCACCTTCTTTTCACTTATACTTCCACATGATTTAATGCCAGTAGTATAATGAATCTAAAATCATGCGTGGAAGTTGATACTTACCAGTAGAAGCAAAGCACAGAAGCAAGAAAGCGAGCAGTCCACCATAGAGCCAGTACAGTAGCAGGATGGCCAGTATGGCTGCACCTGACAACGCCCAACATTGCATCACTATCTGGAGTACCAACTTGGCCACAAAGCGGATCACTTCAAAGTCAGCTTGCTGGCGTGGGCTTGGAACCAGGGGCAGCTTCAGGGAGGTGGCCCCTTTCACATTTCCTGGACTCAACCCCGGCCCCCCGTCACTGCCACCGAGTCCTCCTGCCTCCTTCACGCCACCACTCCCGACTGCACCCAGATTTGTTTCAGCCATGTGGCCAGGCTTACTCACTGAATGTGTCACTTCAGCTTTCTCAAGCTTTCTTGATGTATTCTTGCTCTTGTGGCATGCTATAACAAAGACAAAAATTTATTGTTAGTGGTGCAGCACATCAGCAAACAAAATATTTAAGCCCACTTCATATGTGAGTGAGGATCAATGTAAACATTAACAGCCCAAATGATTAGATGCAGGTTCTTGACTCAGTCACTCCCAATAGTGAAGAAAATTTTGAATATCTATGTAAGAGAAGGAGTTCAATAATAGGTAACTCTTCATTTCCCTTCATTAAAATTTCTGGATGCACATCTAGGAAATGGAAATATTTAAGCACTCACATAATTTTTTGACATTCAATGATATCTGGTGCAATTATTATCATCATATGTCTATGGAGAAGGGTTCCAAAATTTTTCTTAAAATCTGTCCAGTCGTTATTGTAATAAAACCTCTTATTGAGTAACATGCAAGGGGAAGTGGAAATAAGAAAGTCCTCTATTTTATCACTCTTGACCTGCTACTTCAGCACATCTAGGAAATGGAAATATTTAAGCACTCACATAATTTTTTGACGTTCAATGATATCTGGTGCAATTATTATCATGTCTATGGAGAAGGGTTCCAAAATTTTTCTTAAAATCTGTCCAGTCGTTATTGTAATGAAACCTCCTATTGAGTAACATGCAAGGGGAAGTGGAAATAAGAAAGTCCTCTATTTTATCACTCTTGACCTGCTACTTCAGCACATCTAGGAAATGGAAATATTTAAGCACTCACATAATTTTTTGACGTTCAATGATATCTGGTGCAATTATTATCATCATGTCTATGAAGAAGGGTTCCAAAATTTTTCTTAAAATCTGTCCAGTCGTTATTGTAATGAAACCTCTTATTGAGTAACATGCAAGGGGAAGTGGAAATAAGAAAGTCCTCTATTTTATCCCTCTTGACCTGCTACTTTAGCATTCACAAGGAAGTCTAATGGCAATACCAAATCAAGCCTAAAAAGATATCCTGAATGTGTATGACGAAATCTTCTCTCCAAATCATTGCTTAATGGAAAACAGCTGAAGAGTACCTTCTGCTTTATTGAAGCTAGAATTTTGCACATTTCTGATCATGTGACAAATATATTATCAAAAATCAAATAACTGAAAGTGCTTCAAATACGTTCAAATAAAGCTTATCAAAAAATCTCAACATCCACACCATGCCCAACTTGGCATTACTGGTATTATATGAAAGTCTTGCAATGTCAACCAGCTTGAGTTAACCCGTTCCAAAGACTGTTATCTACCTGTCTACCTAGAGGAGGCCTCCTAAAGATAGACGACTCACTGGCTGGGGATAACATGTGCTATATCACTGAATACACCACGTAACATTTGTCACATTCACATTTCCATGATATGTTATCTTACGACGCTAGACATCCTATCCAATCATTATATGGTACTTTACCAGCAGTTTCTTCACGATTCTCGTTTAGATCCATCAGTTATCACAAATACCACCAAAAGCTGCATGACTCGCGAACCATCAATGGGAAAGTATGTGTGCACACCTTAATACCCAACAACTTGAGAGTGCTCCACAACTGCCCACTTCCTGGCCCCTCTCCTCTGCAACCAACTAAATCAATCAATGAAGGACGGTGACGCAGACAGCCACATACGCGTTCTGATTATCTGTACTCCCGAGACGACAACAAGACGTGGATCCATCGCGCCTGGAAACAGAAGGTGCCTGGCAGTGCCACTCGGGCAAATGCGCATACCCGCAGAGCAGCGGCCTCCAAGTAACCACGCATCGTTGCACCTCGCATTAGGAAACGACAGCCGTGTCTCTCTCTCTCTCCTCTTCTCTCTTTTTTTTTACACCTTCCGTTGGTAGTCGGCCATTTTTATTCCCCTCCGCGTTGCCAGATGAGGAGGGAACTTCACTCGCGGGGTTACCAGATGAAGAAGAGAGCGAAGGTCAAACCAGGCCCTGGTCAAACCGCGTCAAACCCAGGGTGGGGTTGGTTGGGCGCCAGCAGCTGATTCCTCAGGGTCACGCGTCATTAGGGAAGACCCTTTCTTCATAATACAGTACAATGCGTGTTTATTATCACTGCTCCTCATCACCTAATCGTTATGCGACTCGATGGGCACCAATGAATTGCAATGATGTACGACGGGAAAAACCTGTTTTTGCGGTCTCCTCCCCTTTGCTGCCTTTTTTTGCAGCATTTTTTTTATATCGCGGGAAGGATGATAATAAGCTGCACGTAACTACAGAGGTCTTTCCCTCTTCCTCCGCTCGCAGGGCGTCACTGGCTGAGGAACCGCGAGGAGGCCACCAGCACAGGAAGCATGGGAATGTTCGCCAGGCTGTTTCTCCTGGGTGCAGTTTCGGCCATCGGGATAGCCCTCTGGTTCGGCTGCTGCGATGTACCGCAGATGCCAGTCCTGCCAGACGACCAGTTCTGGGCTGAGGAGAGGCCCAAGACTGAGGACACCAGCGTTAAACCTTTCAGAATACAGATCCCTGATGAGGTAATATTATCTACCTGGCAATCAACTTCTTGCGAGCACATTACAAGAAGTAATTAATAAGTAGTAACATTAATGCAGTATTTTTATGAACAACACATCCACGGTATAAGTGATAGTAAAAACTCCATATTATTACTATTTCCATAACAGGATGTACAAGGGAGCAAAACATTCGCTGCTACTGACAGTCATGTTATGCAATGCTACCACATAATAATTACGGTGACCTTCTGTATACACCACTGCAGCAGTAAAATTGGCAAATTACATGATGATATTGCAGGACGTGTCAGCCTTGGATTCCTTTGATGATTCTTGCTTCCATCATTATTCTTTTTTTGTGTGTGTACAAAATGCCCCTGTTATGCTACAAAAGTGTAAAGTGAATTGTGAAGTTGCAAAACAATAATCACGTCCATCTTATAATATATTACTTAAATGTTGTAGTTTAATGCCAACTGAAACTACGATACATGCTGTTTTCTTGTCATGTATTTGTATGAACGGATGGCTATTTGGCAAATGTTCCACTCTGTCTCAAAAGATATGTACTATATCGCTCAAAAAGATAGAGACGATTGGCATTTGATTCAAGTGCAAGTTGCACTTGAGTCAAATGCAAAATCGTCTCTATCTTCATCTCTATCTATATCTATCTCTATCTATATAGTACATAGAGTTATTTTTATTACACATGGCATGCCTCTTGAGAGTATCCTTCTTTTAGTATGATGTTTGTGAAAAAACCAAATAAGGTAATACAGCATCTTTTGACATTTTATGATGATTTCAGGTATTGTACTGGATAAAGATTATGTCCCTCATGCATCACTAACTATTCCTTTAATAGGAAAATTATTTTATGGTTGTTTTATTAGACTGTCTCTCTCAGAATTTACCTTATCCATATCAGTTAAAATTTTGCAGACACTCACCCCAGTCATCTGTGATTCATATTTACTGTACAGTTATGGATACCAATGGAAAGCATTAATGAGCTTTCCAATTATGTATACCATTAGTCATTACCGTAGGTATAACTCACTGCACCCTAAAAGGCGAGGTACAGGGGTGAGTGGAAAGGATCATCATCTAGAATCTAGATTTTCACCAATATGGATGAGTTCACTTTTTGTAACAAATGAAAGATACTGAATGGAGAATTTTTAAAATCTATACTTTCTACTTTGCATGTAATTCAAATGATAAGATTGAAAAATTAAAGCGTGTTAATAAGTGTCTGAACTTTGTGCAAATAGTACAGTACCAGGGTACTTGGACAGCTATTACAGTCATTACATCTGTGTCCTTTCCAGATGCTGGAGGATCTGGAGGAACGCATCCATATGGCCAACCGATTTGCCATGTCCCTGAAGGATGCTGAGTTTGAATATGGAGTGAATTCCCTCTTCCTTCAGGAACTCCAGCCGTTTTGGTTGCATGAATACCACTGGAGAGACCGTGAAGTGGAACTTAACAAGCTGCCACACTTCATGACTTCCATTGAGGGACTTAAAATTCATTTCATCCATGTGAAGCCAGATCAAACTGGGCAGGAGAGTCCCAAGAAAGTTGTCCCCATGATCATGCTTCATGGGTGGCCCGGATCATTTGTTGAGTTTCTAAAAATAATTCCCTTGCTAACTACACCTCGTAAAGGTCATGATTTTGTATTTGAGCTTGTCATCCCATCACTTCCGGGTTATGGATTCTCAGATGGTGCCAGAAAGCCTGGAATGGCAACACTAGAGATAGCACAAATAATGCACAAGCTGATGGCAAGGCTAGGCCATGAAAAGTTTTACGTACAAGGTGGAGACTGGGGAGCCATGATAGTGGCTCAGATGGCCTTGCTCCACCCTGACAGGATCAAAGGACTGCACTCAAACATGTGTTCTGCCAACACCCTCGCCACCAATCTCAAGCTCTTTGTGGGTACATATTGGCCATCACTGTTCATGGATGAATGGGAGGCGTCCAAGGTATGTCAAAGGATATTCTGTGGATTTTTACAGCTGATAAGAGAAAGGAACTTTCCAAGGAACTGTACCTGAGGTAAGAAGATGGTGCCTGGATGAAAGTATTATTCGATTATGACCAGCTTCGTGGATCATATGAGCATTCTGTTTACGGGAGACAGTTATATTCCTTGTCTAAAGACAGTAATATTTTCATCCAGATGCCTAGCTGCCCAAGTTATAGTTACAACTCCTTGGAAAAGGGTTGTCTTTTGTTGGGGAAATGCTGGTTCTCCTGCACTCCTCACTATCATTTAACACTTGATTATTACTAAATCAAGTAACTAGATAAAATGGTCTTCTGAACAATATATCAAAACTGTTGGAATCAATTTGTCATGCCAATGACTTATTCATTAAAGGTATACCCACTGGGAGACACACTGAAGCGGATACTTCGTGAGTCAGGCTATTTCCACCTCCAAGCCACGAAGCCTGACACAGTGGGAGTTGCTTTGAATGATTCTCCAATTGGTCTGGCTGCCTACATCCTGGAGAAATTCTCCACTTGGACCAACCCAGCATGGATGAAGCAAACCAAGGGAGGGCTTCCAGGACCATACACTATGACTGAGCTACTGGATAATGTCATGGTCTACTACATCACAGGGTCTATTACTTCTTCAATGAGGCTTTACTCTGAGAGCTTCAGTTTAAGGCACCTAGCTCGAGGACTCGATAGCATGCCTATCACAGTCCCTTCTGGATGTGCTGCTTTTCCCAATGAGCTTTTAGTCCAACCAGAAAACTTTCTGAGGCATCGTTACACCAATTTGATTAGTTACACCAAAATGCCTACAGGAGGTCACTTTGCAGCAATGGAACAACCAAAGCTCCTTGCTGATGATGTTTGGAAGGTGGTCAAAATAATTGAGAAGATTAGTTATGAAAAAAAGAGTGAGTCATCCTGAGCACCATTTGTTCACCAATCTAAATAAACAGCAGGTTGTAAACTGTGTTGTTATTCAATCCATCCATTTTCCAGGTACACAGTTGATATCTAGCTGTAAGTGTGTCAGTTCTAAATACATTTTTACTGTGACTAATTTTTTTGAGGTGCTACCTGTTCTGATTGTTTATTGAAACTGGAATTCATGAAATTAAAATGTTCAAAACCATAACTTCCCTTTTGGATTGAAAGGGGCCTGAATCGTTGCATCCAGCCCCTAGACACTTCTATCCCAGCGCAATAGAAAAGGCTGATCCGTTATTCCTTCCCGCAGCGGCGCTAGTAAAAACAATGGAATCTCGCTGTGCGTGTCGTTCATTCGCCATAACAAACTAGCGACCCTGTCGGTACAACTCGTGCTACCAATAGCGTATACCAAGATGGCCGCAATATGGAGATGTTCACGATCCAGTTCACATCATGGCGACCTCCAGTCAGCGCCACGGCGGGATTGAGTAACGGATCGCAAGATGGCGGGGAGTTTCCCGACCTATCCTTCTAAGACCGTGGTTGCATCCATCATTTCAAAATCGTTTATTTCATTGCATACAAGTTTTAGTGGATAATAATAAGAAACTCAACAAAATAATCTTCACCTACCTACTATTTTTTGAAAATGATAAATAAGAAAGATCTAATTTTCCTAGTACAGTAAAACTACTGTAAGTTGAACTTCCCTACGTTGAAGATCTCTATAAGTCAAAGAAAATTATGAACTTGGTAGGTCACAATGTATAATAATAGGAAATAAACTTCCCTAACTCGAATTTCTATAACTCGAAGTGCAGGCAGGGCCTTACAATGGGATATCAATGCATTTTCAGTCTCCCTAAGTCAAAGTTCATGTTGACGAGTATGGAAAATTTTCGTATTTCCCAACCGAAGGGTAAAGAGTAGGCCACATGTACAGAAAGGCTCAATTACCTGGTCTGTAGTGGGAGAACTTGATTCGCCCACACCCATATGTAATGACATCGCATGGTTGACATTAATTTAAAATCCCATTTGACCAGTTTTCAAATTGCACTTTATTGTTTTAGAGAAGTTTCCTGAAAATGTGACATTTTTAAAGTATCACAAGTTGGATTTCATAGGGTCATCCAAGTGGAAGTTTCCATGTCGTCCAATTCCAGACACAAATCGTTGAGCTCCCTTGATTGACTCCTGCAAAACCAATGCCATGTATTAATAAGTGTGCACTTTTCCCTTATTTATGGCTTACATCAACTGTCATATTTACAGGCCTTTCAACCCGTTTCAACCCCTAGGTGTAGGACTGGATTCACTGTGATGAGTGTGATCCTAGTCACAGCAAAGTGACAAATGGGCATCACTTCTGGCCTTTTCACATGTAAAAATAACGTCTCCTTCAAATATTGGCAGTGCATATTCAAAAGATACAGGAAGAGTTTCCAATGATGTATGTAAATCTTTACTACATTTTGCAGGCAAGGCAACAGGAGCAAGTGGAAATGAGCAACTACAAGATTTCGTCTGATGTGGAAGTAAGCTCAATTATGAAATATACTCCATAATTATTGAAGTATTCCAACTTAAGCATGGTCTTAAAAGAGCAACAAACTCTTGACAATCCCACCTCCAGCTCGTCATTAGCATATGCTGATACGTGATGGAATGGCACCACATGTAGGCAAAGGGGCTGAAAGGCCTGCACACTCGGCACTGATACAAGCCTTTACAGTACATTACAGATCACCTTGACAACAATAGGAAGACCATTTTCCAATTCATTATCAAATGCATTCTCATACGAGGATGATGAATAGGTGCTGTAGTATGCTGAACTCCTGTCAGCCAGCATACATTCCTGGGGAAATTTCACCAGTGAGTTGGCCAAGTTTATTGCCTGTCCAAGTGCTAGTGATGAAAACAATATGGTAAAACACTGTTTCAGATTATACAATACCAGTCAATTACTTACATGTTCCACAGGCAACTATCCTATTAGCAAGTCCCCACTCAAGTGCCTCTTTAGCTCTGACTGGTCTTCCAGTCAGGATCATGTCCATGGCCCTGGAGAATCCAATCAACGCTGGTAAACGTACTGTTCCTCCATCAATTAAGGGCACACCTATTGCAAAATATGCATTTAGAAATCATCCTACATCCTGCACTCATCAATGCTGCCACACAACTAATTTTATTAAGCAAAAAGTCAATGAATGCATATAACATAAGTGTAGGCCTACTCTATCACACGCTCGTATGCCAAGGGTCC
Source organism: Catajapyx aquilonaris (assembly GCA_000934665.2). Taxonomy (NCBI): domain Eukaryota; kingdom Metazoa; phylum Arthropoda; class Diplura; order Dicellurata; family Japygidae; genus Catajapyx; species Catajapyx aquilonaris. The sequence goes on along the minus strand of JYFJ02006380.1, from coordinate 714 downwards.
TGAAATGGTGGACAGAGGTTGAAATGCAGGCTATGAGACATAATTGTACAGGCCACTTGCCTGCTTGTGTTACTGCCACAATTAATTTTTATTCCGGTAAAACAAAAATTGCTTCCAAGTCCAACAAGATGTATGTATCATCAGTTCAAAAAGAATTGTCCCAGTCATCCTGATGTGTGTGCTGCCCGCTCGACACACACCATGTAAGTTACATGGTGTGTGTCGAGCGGCCAGCCCACACGTCAGGATGACTGGGACAGTTCTTTTTGCACTGTTGATACTTACAACTGAAAAGTACAAAATAATATGGGTGAAGAGGATGGTGGCAGGGTGGCAGCATGATTTTTCACGAGAACTTCAAAACATTTGCACTGCTTACCAAATCTCCTGCAGAACACCCCCATGACTGCAGTGTCTTCCACCACTCTCAGATCACACATTAGGGCAAGTTCAAGACCGCCTGCAACTGCATAGCCACTTACAGCTGCTATCACTGGTTTTTTAATCATCCCACGAGATGGCCCCTAAAAGTGCATGTATTAAGTTACAATTTAGGACATGAATTTCTGGTTTCCAGTAAACTCGAGAGGCTAGCATACTGGCACTGAGGCTTACAACCAGGGCCCTGCAGAGCTTGTCTGAGGCCCGGGGCAGGATCATGTTAGAGGCCCCTTCTTATAATGACATAAAATGTACAAAGTCAGTCAATGAGAT
>JYFJ02006379.1:0-19840 GCA_000934665.2 Catajapyx aquilonaris | reverse complement strand
GCTTTTGTGTCTGAACACCCCCCACCTCTTTCCGTTCGTCCCGTCATACCGTTCCGTTCGTTTCGTATGCTCCCGTCAGCTAGTGTGAACCCGCCTTCACACAAGCTACTGAGAGATTTGAATGGGTATAGCTTATTGAAGAATTCCTTTTTTTCCCAACCTCTTCGCGGAGCACAGTTTGGGAAACTCTGCCCTAGAGCGTTACTTTCACTGTTTAAGAGTGCCATAAGCCTTTCATTTCAATCCACCAAAATAAGCTATAGCCTAATTATGTGCGGGATATAATTCCCACTTCTCTCTTCTCTTCTACCTGATGCTCTAGCAACTAAGGCTAGCTGTAATAATTATTATTGAAAACATGTTATTTCCAACAATTTTCTGAATCTAACGAGGCACTGGAGGCAGACATGCAAGACGCATTACAATATATCTGTAACGTATACATTTTATTGTTCGTGCCTTCAGAGTATTGTAAAACCGATGCACAGCCTACTTTGCATTTTGTATACAATGTATTTGTGTTTTGTTCATAGAAAAGTGCAGGCATGTACGCATGTTTAAAATACTGCAATCATTTACAGGATTGCAAGAGTTTACCAACTACCTGCGCAAAGAATATAGCCATGAGAACATTCGATTTTGGCTGGCTATCAACGACCTCCGTCGTGGTTCACAGTCGCAAATAATTCGAAAAGTGAAGGAAATATTTGAGTAAGTGTTCTTTAAACTAGTTCTCACACGGGCATTCTCGTCTTTGTTTTCGGTCGTTGTTGTTGGGATGCATCAAGCTGGCCAAGTAACGATTGGTGAATTCCAACCACAACCATGCCCGTTCCCTGATTTGCATGCTGTCACCTGTCTCACTAACTAAACATTTCCTTTAAATAATTTGAGTGAGTTTCTGGCACCTGGAGCTCCCTGTGAGATCAACATTGACGGTAAGACGATGGAGCGCGTGCAGCATGAGATGATGAAACCGTCCCGCTTCACATTCGAGGCTGCTTCTGAACATGTGTACGCCCTTTTGCTCAAGAAGGACTGTTATCCTCGGTTCATCCGTTCCGAGCAATACCGCACCCTGTTGGCCAATGCACTGCAGCCTTCACAAAAAAAGAGGTATGTATTCCCCTGATATACGTTCGACGGCTGGGCACACAACATGGAGGACACTATAATCAACCTCATAATATTTTGCAGGTTTTTCAGTTTCGGAGCTCCAGGTAAAAAGAAGGCATCAACAGCATCGGCGATACCTCCGTCAGGAATGTCCATCATCACAGCGAGTCAAGCCATCCGACGACGAGGGAGTGACAAGAGCCTTCTGGGTTCTACACAGGAATTAGGCAGCCCCGACGCAGGGGCGGTAGTTGCTGTCGGGGCTAGTGGCGGTGTCAGGGCAACGACCTCGGTGGCCAAGTCACACTCCCAGAGCAACCTGGCCGAAATGGAGTGCGACATTCCATACAGGTTAGCTTCCAGTCCAAGGATGACTCTCTTGAAGTTCACCTATTTGTTTCAGATCGAATGAAGTGACTTTTACAGATGGAGTTGACGCACTCACATATCGGCCATGTGGCACCAAAATGACGGGGCAGGTGATTAGGATGCTTCATTTAGCCAATCACTTGCCTCTCACATCTCTCGATACTCGATTGTAGGTTCAATAGAGTCTAGCTATGGCTCGACAGGCAAACATTCTTCCCTTTTGGAGTACATCGTCAATATGTGAATGCCTCTCTATTGCCCCTCTTATGAGACTGCAATTAATCCAGACGGATGACACGCATTTTCCGGCTTGTGGTGGCACAAGTTCAGCGTAAATTAATTGATCTCGTTTCAATCAGTCGAGTGGCACAGTGTCTTGGAAAATATAAATAACACTGCTGAAAGGCTAATTAAAAATTACAGGTTCCTGTACCGTGCAGGCACAGTATATATGCATACAATGATTCCTATACCGTGGCGAGCTCAGAATACTGCATAGTGACCTATTCATGGAAAATTTGTCCTACTGTTAATTTCCCTGCGACTTTTGCATTATTTCTCTATGTATTTGCAGCAAACAGTGCAACTTGGGCTTTTCTAAAACAGTAAATTCGGATTAGCATGAAAATTTTTACTATAACAGTAAAGAACACATTACTAATACTGTCTTGCAGGAGAAGCAGTCGTCGTCATTTAATATGCTATTCTACTAACTAAGTAAATCTTTTCAAAGAGAAATGCAATGGTTTAGCTCCCTCACGACAGAAAATCACTTCATTAACAGTTTGAGAGAGCTAAGGCGAAGTGAGGCAAACGAAGCAGAGCGACCAAAACACCACTATCCAATAATTTTGTGTGTTTATTTGTTGGTCCTGTAGTCAATAATTATAAAGCAGAGGTATTACAGTGTCTGACAGTTGGCAGTTAAATTGGTTGACAGTTTTGTGCCTTTGTTGCTGGGACAGTGAGGGACTGTTTATTCAGTTACAGTGTAAGTTATTGATTTTTATTACTGTATATTTCAACCAACATTGAAGGTCTATACATGCAAAGAGTGTGTTACTGTTAGAGGGCAGAACATACATTGAACGGTTGTTTATGGGGAAAAAAGTATCTGTGTAAATCAGTTGAAATTCACAAGTGCATAGGATAAATGGGTAGCCAGATTTTAACAGGCCTGTATCACATCACTGAACACTCAGAAATATAAAGAAAAGAAACTGTCATTATTTAATAATGTAAATACACGCAACTTTTAGTTTATTACAGCCAATGCTTCTTTTTTACAATATGCACGTGCTTCATATTATGGCTGATGCCGCTAGTATCTCCCAAGAATATTTATGTAAATAATTGCTCAATTCCTGGCGAGATCAGCTGCGACTAATTTCAAATGGCTGCTAATTCATACCTGCTGTTTAATGCATAATCGATTGTAAACTAGAGCTAGTAGTGCATTATTTGCATGCATGGTCACATTTGGCCGGCTCTGGGATTACAGTAGTGACTGGTAGATTTTGAAAGTTCTCGCTCCTGGAGCTTTTTGAATTCTTGTGCACAGATGCTACAGAACATTGCCCTGCTGGGTAGCCCATCAAGTGCTACGCGATCATGTGTTTATGTAACCTTTTCGGCGTTTGCAGCAGCTTGTTACGGTAGTAACATGTCTAAGCCTGTGCACTGCAACTGATGTGCAGTGCCATCGAAATGCAATAGTGCTCATTCTGCCACTTTTCCTTTAAATCCCTTTCCCCACTATGCCTGCCTTAATCCCGATAGTATATTGTAGTTTGTAGTGGTATACAGACTGTGCTATCGTTGCCTGTTAAGTAATTGTAGCAAATTATTCCCACCAGGTGATTTTCTTTAGTGATGGTTACAAAATTGTTTCGTGTGTATTAGGCGGTTGCATAATGACATAAACTTGGAGCCATTTTTTGTTGGTGCTTGGTGCACAGCAGAATTTTTGCGATCCAAAATGGCTCCTGAATATTGTAATATCAGACGCAATGTATAAATAACTCGAATTATCGCATCACAACTGATATCTGCTAGGACTATAGCTGCTACTTGAGTCGATATAGAGTTGCTGACTTGAAGTGAGAACGCGGTAAGATATCTGTAGCTCTGACGTCTGGCGATCTTGTGCTCTGTAAGTGCAGAACAGATATGCCCTACTTACATCACATTCCACTATACCTAGCAAACCTACTCCAAACTACTTGAATTTCCCTTTCGCTCTCAACGCCTGGCGCAGACATCCTTGGCCGTCAATCACTGCATAATTGCGAAGTCTTGACGCAATATTGGGCAACATTTTGACGGACTCTTGGAAACTTAACTTATCTAGTAGTTACTGTTTCCCATCAAATTTAGTAAGTGTCAGGCTCTTGACATCCTCAGATAGGCATGAGACTAGCATGATACATTTTGAATGATATTACTCCGTTTTCATGAATTTGTCAGTTGCAGTCAACGACATCGAGAATTGACATCGACTTGTCAACAGGTTAGAAAAGTTCAGATACACCCAATCAAGACTTTCACCAAAGCAGTTTTTCTCAGGATCAAGGCATCGTAAGTGATAATCTGAGGGAGATCTTGAAATATTGCGTCTTATAATGAACAGGGGACAGTTTCGGTTGAATATTGTTTATTTCCAAAAGCTGATTGCCGGACAAACTTCTTCCAGGGGTGACCTGCCGAGCCAGTGGAAAGTGGCCAGCGCCCACTCCTGGGGCGGAATGTGAGTTAGTTCACATACATAATGTGACAGGTGGTTGGTTGGCTGGTTGGGCGGGCGGGTGGATGGGTGGGACATGTCACATGCACTTAATAATCTAAACCAACCTATAGTACTGTACATGACCCTGCATGGGAGGGTGCTGCATCATGCTATCTGTACTTCCCATCTTTTTTGACGGTATATTTGTGCTGCATCCAAGCGCTTTGGACAACGTCGTGTGTGCTCTCTTGGATTCTTCTGGCCCCCATCTTTTTTGCCCAGTGTTTTTCAGTGTGATTATTGTCGTTCTTGATTCATTGGACCGATAACTTCATTTACGTCGAGATGATGAAAGAGAAGCCGGAATGTCGTCGATAAATGAATGAAAGTACATGTTTGAAGGGCTGCTCAAGGTGCTCAAGATTGACATCAGTAACTACAGAATACAGTTCATGCATTTTTAGCATGGACTTCAATTTGTATATACTTAAATGCAATAGGGAGGAATGTATTGCTTAGTAGTAGTGGTGGCAGCAGCAGTTGTAGCTGTAGCAGTAGTAGCAGTAGCAGAAAACCTCATCTCTATGCATCTTCGTCTTTCTGTTTTCTGTGCGTGCGTGCGTGCGTGTGACTACCTGTGGCAGCGTGTTTTGCAGCCTGGTGTGGCGCCCACTGCTGGGCTGCCTGCTGACTCCCGTGGCCCTCCAGCATGTCGCCTGCCCCTTGTCAATCTGCCGCTCCGTTAGTCTCTGCCTTGGTCCGAGTAGCAGGTGATTTCATTTCTCCCTGCTTTTGCTTTTCTTCTGCTGCATATACCTTTTGTAGACAACATTTTAACAGAAATATTTTGAGCTTGTATTTTCTTTTCACAATGGCTGAATGTGCTGCTTGCTAATTTTGCTTTGTTGTGCTTGGTGGGGCTTAACGGAAAGACTACCTAGAACACTGTCATCGAAAAGCAAATCCGGTCGACACAGGATAAAGCGGATTTCCCCCCTAGAATTATAAACAGAGCCCATGACAAAACTATGTCATTTGCATTCTTTCACTTACACTCTGTGATAATTACAGACACATGGCTGTAGTAATGTATTCTGTGCACGTGGTAATGTTGGACCAGATTGCCCAACCAGCTACACTTATAGTAAGTTATGTCATCGTGTAATTACGTGCACAGCAGTTACACAATGCATTTGAATCATGCGGTACCGACTGCGAGAGCAAAGCTATGCTTGAATCTCATGGTATAATGGTGAACACTCGAGAAACACAATCCAACTGCTGTCGGAGTTCAACTCCCTATGAGACTCTGCAAGATCGGTGTACTTACAACCAAGAAGTCAGATTGATTTAAACTTCAAAATTATTGCGAAGAATAAATTATGTCCAGTAATATTTACCACATCCACAGAAGGTGCAATATTCCACCAGAATAAATTAATCCTGATTGATGAAATATTCATAAACCCTATACAATCATATATACCGGTACATTCACAGATATACAGTACATACAGCTTAATGGTATTCATTATGAATTCTTTAGTCACTGCTCCTCGTGTTGTGTATGTAGTATATTATATACATCACTGTATGTGTAGCTGAGATCTGTAGTTTAGTTGTGTTAATGCATGTTTTTCTTAGAGATGATCAGGAATGAGTAACACTACGGCCGGATTGCATCAATGCATCTATTGCTTTATACGCTTGTATTTCATTGTCACTAATTGTTTGAAAAACAGTTAACAACAATGCAATCCACGCCATCAAAACTTTACAGTATTTGATGCAACCTGCTTATGAATAAAATTTGTTCACTTTATAGGTCTATTACGATGCTCTGACTTGGTGAAGAACTTTTCTCCTGCAGCCTGTAGCCCTGTAACTACTATGAATAGCACAATATTTATGAACAATGGAATTTAATACCATGCTGTAAGAAGGAATATTGTGCTGCTCATTTATTGCGTATATATTTTCTACCACTGGGATCTGAAGCGTAATTCGGGTACCGGTGTACTACAGTATTAAGTGTCATTTTCACCCAATATGTGGATGTAAATGTACTCTCAATCACTCTTTCCCACTCGCTGAAACTGCACGGTTGCAAGTGTGTACTGTTTCCCTTCACCTGCCTTGCTGCAGCATTTATTTGTTGTACAGTATTGTTTTCATGTTGCTGCATTATAGGTAATAATAACGTTGTTTTCCCCCACTTGATGTTATATGTGCCTATTGTAAGTAACATAGGTTCCGGTTTTTATGAATCTGCTTCATCTGGCTTCGGATTTTCAAAAATTACCGTATATGATGAAACTGTTCACAAAAATTGTAACGAGTGCCCTTTCCCGCCCAGCTGCTATGGTTTTCACAAAGGCTATAAACCCAGGGAGGCATGGTGGTCTGGTGGTTACGCCACTGGCCAGCCAAGGGTGAGGCCGGGGTTCAAATCTCGTCCCCGTCACCTCTGCTTGGCCGGGTCTTTTTCCGCTTTTCACCCGACATGCCGGGGCAGAATTGCACTTCCTACTCTGCCCAGGGCCAGGAGAAAAGGTCTGGTGTATTTCAGCAAGTCAGAAATGACTATAATTACAGTGCCCTCCCTTGGGAACCTTCCCCTTCCCCCCTAAAAGGGCTCCGCCCTATCACGGGGTATTTGTTTTAAAAATGGTTAAACCCGACTTTTAAAATTCCACTTTTCTTATCGCTACCAAAGTACGTTGGGCTAGAAATATGCGCAAAATCATTACCAGCATATTTTTGGGAACACTTTCATTAATGTAGTCAATAATGAGGCCCACAATATGCAGCATATCATTGTTAGTTTGACATGACTGCGTAACATTTTTGAAACAAAGCTGTTAAATAAATCAACAGTACAAAAATCTTGGGTGTAGAGATAGTTGAAAAATGATTCGACCCGCCAGTTCAGAAATATCTAATTCGTATGAGTCATTGGTCTGTTACGCATTATTACGCATTGAAATCTACAGTATTACTGCAAAAGCTTATTAATGACCGAATTCTGTTTCAGCATGCATTATATTAACTTGAATTGATGCCGGCAATTAAAGAAATTTTCTGACAGTGTGGATTTTCAAATATTTTTGTCACCGTACATGACAAGTAGGAAGGCTAATATTGAAGCCCAAGCAGGCTGGTCTGACGTCAGGCCAGACGGGTCTCGAAGCGGGTTTTTTCTACACAGTGCCAGCACCAGTTCTAAACCTGCGAAGGGCGACGAAGCCAATACTGTCACCACTGTGGACGAAGTCTGCCCCTGGGATGACGGCAAACCAGATGAAAAAGAAGAAAAGAAAGAGAAGGAGGTAGCGAAAAAAGAAGTAAAGCTGGAGAAACTGCAGGAAGAGAAGGTGGCTCCACCTCCACAACCACAGCCACAAACACAACCACAGCAACAGCCACAGCCACCCGCAGTGAAACAGGCCCGGAAACAGTCGACCATTTCGGCACACAAACTCCCCGACGTGGTCTGCTCCAAAGACGAGACTAGAATTGACCTTTCGATGATCAGCGACCACAAACAACCGTCACCTCCACCTTCGCCGCAGGATCAGAGCAGGTTCATATCATAAGTGTATATCATGTCGCAATCTTGAGCTATCGACGCTGCCCCTTTATCGTAAATTGACTTGTTCCAACAATCACGTTCCAACTTAGGAAGACGTCATGTCAGCTGTCCCCTGTCCATGGTCGTCGAAGTATCACGAGCTTGAGCAGTGGAGGAGGTGGAAAATCGCGTCGAAAATCTAGTTCTGCAGACGGGATGAACAAGGACGATTACGGTCTTCTGGACGATTCTACATACGGCGGTGTTCTCAGGGTATGTACCGTATGGTGTTCACTATTTTATTATGAAACCGAGATTGCCCGATCCACAGACTAACTGTAAGTTAAAGGAACACTCCACTCAAGTTGTACCGGTAGGCCTACTCTAAAAATCGGGCAAAAAATCTTGATTCCGAAGGTGCAATCGTTTTTGTTTTACGCGGAACGGAAAGCCAGGGTGAGGTGTTAATGTCTCAGAATTTGCGTCGTCTGCTAGTGAGGTGCCCCTCCAGTCCAGTCCGCCGCCGCTGCCGCGCGCGCCGCCACCGGGTATAGGCGAAACTGGTTTAGGATTGTAAGTCGGGTCGGGTCGGGAGGTGGCCGGATGAAACTGTGGCACGGACCAAACATGGCGTGGAACCAAAGATGACGCAACCTGAGGCCAATTTCTGCCAAGTCCCGGTTGAGACGCTGCTGTTTTGCGGCAGATACGAATTACCGAATTTTAACGGCTCGCCCTGGCCTTACCGTTCGTCTCTCAGAAAAACTGCTTATATCCTCGGAATCAGAATTTTTTGCCCGATTTTTAGAGCCCAGCTTGTATTTTGAGTGGAGTGTCCCTTAAGGTGCAGATCAGTGATATAAGCGAGAATCGATGTGTACCTTTTTAAACATACATTTCCCACTAACCAGAGATCCACGAGCCATCTAGAAGTGCCACTAGTGGACGCCGACGTGGACACAGAATTGGACATCTCAATCGTGCGAGAGGCTCCTTTAGCAACTCCGGAACCAGCCACGCCTCCGGAAGAAATGGAAAAATCTGAACCAATGCTGGCTGCAGCAGTCACTTTAGAACCACCACCAGCAGTGCCATCTAGCTCAGGGAAAAAGTCTGGAGTTCGAAGGCGAAGCAGTCGAGAAAAGAAGGCAGGGGCAGGGGCAGAAGGTCAGCCACACGGCCGACGAAGATCCAGCGCCCCACGCATCTCCAAGAGAGCCAGCGAAGAAGCTGCCGATGGGGCCGCGGCAGGAACCAGTGGCGCTGCTGTTGCCGGGACTAGTGGTGGTGCAGGCGCTTCACTTCCAGCATCCATCTCGGACATCTGCCCCTGGGAAGACGAGTGAGTGGCATCATGGGAATGGGAGGGGAAGGGTTTGTCAACATGAGTCGACGTCTTCTGTGCTGCTTCGACTTTCTTATGCGGCTAGCATATTGGATCACACTTAACGAGGTTCGACGCAGTAGTGCTAGTTAGTTGCACGTGATCTGGACCTATACCGTGTATTTATTTTAATTGTTTCGGAATCTAGCAGAAATTTAAATTGTGCTTGGAGAGTGGAGACAAATTCTACTGTGATAGTGTATTAAGAATTGAGCTCGTATCCGTATTGGTGACAATTTCGCAGATCCTTGAATCAGTCGCTTCTTTATTTGACGTCGAGTTACGTATACCATAGGGAACACCATTAAATGCGATTCTCAGTGGCGTAACTAACAGCCACCCTTGAAAGGGTGTCAACAGGAGAGAGTGGAGAGAAGCGTCCCTGTGATTTCTTTCTGATACGAATGTGAGCTCATTTCAGAAATAAGTGGTGTAAATGACGCAGAGTAAAGGTCTCCCCTTACTTAATATTGAGTTAGTGCAACGAACTTAATGATTACCTGTAACCGACAGCAAAATTAGGTAGAAACTTCGCATGCGATAGACATCTCTAACATAAGAGTGTATTAAAATTTATAGTTTCAGCTCTCAGGCCTCAGCTTTGCGCATGTGCATGGCTGGGTCTCGATGAATCCACAAGTAGGTCACTTGGGTATATTTCACAATGAATAATGAAAATCCTAATAAGTTTCGGTACGAAATCGGCGAAAAGCCTATTTCCTTCGCGGAGGTTTATCAGCACAAATCTGACGCTCGACTTGGCCATGAGTACTATAGAATTTCAGCCGCTTGATCCATTTTTATCCATATTACTGCCACTCAGCGTCAAAGGTTGATCATACAAGAAGACACACACGATTGAATTTCGTGTCACTTCAGTTTGGGATTGCAGGCCAGACCGGTCAAGTTTTTATTAAGTAAAAAACACTAACAAAGGTTACACTAACCCTGCAAAAACTCATATTAATTTACTTCATACTAAAAATATTTGCACTGAGTAATTTTCTTGTACATTCTTTCTTCCTGAGTATCCTTTCATCAGACCTGTACTTGCACAATTTGACCTAGACTAGACATCCTCTAGACTGCATGAATTCCCAAAGAAATTAATAAATTATTATGTACAATTCAACCATTCTATCCTGCAAGCAAAATAACCAAACCATCCTTACTAACTGTCACTAATATCTCTTTTTCAGAGAGAACTGCAAAGTTGACACTCCCTTCGTAAAGACCTATGCCACCTTGGGATATTTCTAAAGAAGTAAAGAAGACATGGCACCCATCATCTTTCAAAATAAGTGATTCCATTTGTTCACTTACCTGGTGAGCCCAAAGGATAGAGTGCAGATTCCTACAGAAGCAACTAGGGAGCAAAAAACAGTGGCTCTCGCATGGTGAAGAACTGGATATTTCCTCAGAGAAAGAGGGTGCTTCCAAGTCATGTATTCATTTGTATATCTCCGCTTCACCCGAGTCCCGAGGAACTCTTGCCACAGGGAATTTTGTTTGGTACTCTCAGCTAATGCTGCACACAGTCCATCGTTTTTGGTACCGCAATTATTATACTCTACCGTACACGAACGAACCACGCGGAGCGAGGTAACTTAATAGTGACGTTTGTTGCCCTGCCACCTGATCGCTAGTCGTTTTATGCCATACGTTTGGTAGGACTCGAACATTTCCAGGGGTAATTTTGTTGTTTTACGGTCGTTCATATTGAGGGTGTCAGTTCGTTAAAAAATAAAGGTCGTCGTGACAGACAGTAGGCTTAATATTAGGAGAGGCGGAAAATGTCCAGCGAAAGTGATATCCAGTCAGGATAACCTTTGGTTGACATGCCCGGCGCTTGACATTGGCAGTTTTGGATGAGTCTGTTAAATATGACATTAACTTTCATATCAGAATCAGATTAAACTTTCTGTCTGCCGATGTCTGATGCAAGTATGGCAATAGAAATGAAGCGTGTAACAAGTGCACGTTTCATTGTTTTCTTTCCTGAACGATCCCTCAGAATGATAAATTGACAGAGACCGTCTTTCGAACAGGTTGATATAACTGCCTAACTCCAATATTAAAATATAAATTCCTGCTCTTCAGATCTCTTACATTTTCTGCGTATACTGCAACGCTGACATTGCTCCCGCCCTCCTCCCTGTTGGAATAAGCCTGTGTGTTCATAGTTGAAGTAGCTCGGTTTTGTCGAGTGTCTACCTGCTTTCCCATTCACTCTCCAAAATATTGGCGATCTACATCACTAATCTCTGTGTTCGTCACTTGGCATGGACGATACGAAACCTGAGACTCAAAGGGGCCATGGGTACTAGGAGGTCGCGTTTCCGTTAAGGTTGATAGTGGCTAAGAAAGGGTATCATTGTAGGACCCTATGACCTCAGAGGCAAGAGCCAGAATATACCGTGACCACCGTATGAGTGAAACATGATTTTATAGACTGAGAATGCTCACCTCAGGCGCGAGAATGTGACACGGTAACACGTATACACGCACACTATACTCTGGGAATATTAAGTCACACTGTAGTGCACTATTAGTTGCCGTAAACAATGCAGTTTTTAATAGTCTCCAATGTTGACGAGCAAGATTCGGCTATGTCAAGAAAAAATTGGGACATTTCTGCCCCCTGATCTTTTTTACTTTATGCTACATAACCTTCACGCCGACACAACCTCCAACGAGTGGTCACACATGAGTGAGATCGAAGTGATGAAAGATGGAAAAATCTCATATTTGGAGATGGAATTATGGAAAGCCTATTATGAATTCACATAGTGTAAGCTTACGTAATAAAACTGGAATCGTGGTGGGATCCATGTTAGCGTTCACGTACACCTCGAAGACACGCAGTAGAAACTCTTCACAAAATGTGATACGTTAGGATGGGTCAGGTCAGCAAATTGAGTGTCATATGAAGGGTCGGAGACTTTATTCACACTTATGATTTCGTTTGATAAACGATTGCTTTTAAGAGCATTACGTGTGGCCCAAGTCACGATCAGTAAAATGGCTTTCTTGGTTAGCAGGTACTGAGCAAGACCTTTTAGATCGCATCAAAAGGACGACATGAAAACACACTTTGTTACAAAGTGACTTCTGAAATGCTTCCATTTTATAGTTGCCTTTGTTGTCAAGTTGCTCATAACTCACTCATACAGTATACTTAAATATACAGTATGTGCATCGTTTTTTGTCACGGATATACACACATATTTTGTGGTGTTTTCAGATTGCCAGGTAAGACAGTCAAAAGTAACCTGCCAGCTAACACATTTTGCATCAGCAAATTGGCACTCTGTAAAAAAATTTGTTTAAAAAAAGTTATTTTTGAGCAAGCTTTTAATTCGAAGATAGGTTGATCCATTATTTACGGGTAAGGTTATCATTGCGGCGTTTTCAAAGCATATTAAACTTATCCGAAGTAATAAACAATAAGTGCGGCTGGTCGGTAACAAGGCCCAAGATCACACGTGCAGTAGGTTAGACAGTTTTAAAGATTTGTTGGCTGTTTAGGTACCCAATATTTGTCATCTGCCTATTTAAAACGTATGTTATTTTATGCATGAGAGTAAATGCTGTAATTAATGATTTTAAATGTGTGCTAAAATAACATATGAGGTCATAAATGTTGCCACTTATTTGGGCGTTTCATATATAATTCATCAGAATGCATTCGTTTACTACCATTCAAGCTTTTGATCTACAGATTTACGTTAGAAGTAAATGAGAGCTACGTATCAAGATGAAAGAAGAAGTCGTCTGTACTCATTTCGCGGATGTATTGAGTGTGGGACAGTTTTGGCGAGAAGTGTGGGCACGTCATCAATTTAGTTGCCGCGTTCCGAGGTTCGCATTGTTGGAATAGTTGACTCAAAAAGTGTAAGAACATGATATGAGAAGTAATTTCAAATCTCAATTGTATAATGCATAATATTGCAGTATGTTGCATCACCGTAATATGGCAATATGTACAATTTAATAACACTATGGTCACTACCATTTCAAACATAATTACTAGTCGGTGATAGTATTTAAAGTTCTGTCAGGTCATAAGGTGTCATTTAGTAAGCATATTTTGTTGCGTGATATGTTTGGAACATGGAGAGTAAATCAAACACGTATACGACTACCACCCCCAATTATAACAATGGTCAAAATATACTGCCAATGAAAAAAATTGATTGTGCATCTGATGTTGCTTGATCTGAAGCTCGTACATTCAATAATGATAGCATGAAATAAGGGTCAATTTTGTAAAATTTTATTTTGGATATCGAAGAATTTCCATTAGCTCAGATCTAATTGCACGTGGTTGCCACACTTAACTCAATTGACAATCGCATCAAACAGTGGCGGCTCATGTCTTATTCCATCGGTGGGGCTAAAGGTCAATGTAGCATAATATGGACTCAACTATCAATATTTCGCCTCTCTTCTGTGTCAGTATTAAACTTATCTGTAGTACAAGATACATATTGTGGGAGTTAGGCGCATTTGAATGAAGTCACCTGGGAGTAACCCTTTTCAAATGGTGGTTTAATAAACTTTAGGACAGATGTATTCTGGTGCTCTACACAAGGTGAATAAAAACCTTCACCATTTTAGAGTGCTGATGGTTGTATAGCGCCAGGTTGTTTTAAGCTTTTTAAACTTATTCCCCCTCTCTCATCGCCGCTAGGCTACCTGTGCCGTCATTGCACTGCCGCATGCCGTGGAGATTATTGAGAACCAAGCAGACTTCCATGAGTGATTCCAGTAAACTAGGGTTGAGGCTGTTGTTTTCCAGAACCATGGAGGGATGAGTTTTATCACAGGCATTTGGCGGGACGGAGGGGGAAGGTACAATGCGAAAAACAAAAGAACAATCTGACGTCATCGTTTTGTTTACCGACTCCTAGTCAACGGAAGTATGCCGAACGCACCTCTGGAACCTTCCACTTTTCCTGTTTCCATGGAAATGCCATTATGCAGCAATATGCGTAAACATCGACAACAAAAAATAACAATGTTTACTCCTATTGTTGCATGGCATCTCCATGGAAATTTGAAAAGTGTGAGGTTCCAGGGGGAGCGTTCGGCATATTTCCGTTGACTACCAGTCGATAAACAAAACGATGACGTCAGATCGTTCTCTCGTTTTCCTCACTGTAGTATGTTGGGTAGGAAACATCTTGGAGAGGTCAGGTGCTTCAGTGCGATTTTTTCCGACATTTATTATAAGCTTGGGTTGTTACAGGTGGGAGAGAATGGTTAAGGTGTAACTTGCTCATGTGCATGCATTTTCTGTGTTAACAATATACGGTCATGCTTTTAATGAAATGATTATTTTTCTTGTAATAATGGGCCCCATCAGTCCCGAACGACGAGCCGCCACTGGAAGTATATGGTTCTGCTCAAACGAGGCACTCTTTCATTTACCTTTCAAATATTTTAAGAAAGCATTATGTTATGAATGTTTTGCATAAGATGATAGTGCCTGTATCATGGGGTTTATGTCAAACGTGGTAGATTTATAGTGAAACTTCAATGTTACCCGTTTGGCAAGTGCATGCTACTTCCAATATCAAATGGACACATGAACTGTCACGTCACGCAAGACTCTACTTTCACAATCCCAAATGGTCTTTGGACCAGCAATTCTCAATGTAACATGATGTAAGGACGTTGACCAACCCAACAAATCCTAGATGTTCTTGGTGCCAGCGTAGTATGGACAAGATGATTTTTTTTTCTCTCTTCGACTTGAAACCATCTCCCTTTCACTCCACCCGGACTTTGCGCTCTGTGGAATTTATTGCAACTACTATACCTTTGGTCTGTCATCAGATACATGTAACATACACCATGACAAAGACTTGATTCGGAACTAGGCGCCACAAAGGCTCAACCGTTCCTGAATGCAGGTGAAATACCGCACTCATCTCTGAGGAACAAGCCCTCCAATCAGTGGCCTCTAGGATGTGAGAGAAGCGGTCACCTGAATGGCATCATATAGATATGTATCATAATGTACTGACCAAGTGGAAGTCAGTGGAACGTTACGTGTATTTGGCTTTAGCCGTGAAAGTAACCTGAGAGGAAAAAAAGAAAATTGTCGATCACGAGAGTGGTGTCAATTCCCATGCGGTATCTTCTATTGTGGTACTTCCTACATAGAGGAGGTGTATCTGCAGTGGCCTCGGGACTTGTGACAGCAGTCAGTGCTTTTCAAGTGTTTAGGAGAGTGTAATGTGAGAAGAAAGGCACCCTCGTCTTCCAGTTTGGGACATAAACAAGGCCTACTTAATCAAGGATTTCGTTGCCCCCTTGATATTATTGTGATATACCGTATCTGCGTCTGGCTGGCGGCAGGTTTGGAAATAAACTGGAAAAAAGAGCATTAAGGATGGATAAGATAATTTTAAAAACATGTGTCTGGCTCTATTTGCCTGCTGGCATATCCTATATGGACATGTGATCTCGAGTCGTTGACGTGATAACTTCAAGAGAGTAAGATATGGCACCAAACCAAGTGGATATTAATTTATTGAAAAGTCATTCGCCTGTTCGACAATCTGAAAATATTAACATGAATTAAATAAATTTTTAAAAGTTATTTCACGCTTGTAACGAATAAGTTGTGGTTGAGAGTGAGACGAGTTATACCGGTAAGGGATCATCCAGAAAGTACGACATGATCATTTTAGCATTTAGACCCNCCCCCCCCCCCCCCGCCCATCTAACCCAATGTCACGCGCTGTCACGCAAGACCTGTTGCGGACTCCCCCAACTTTCTGATTTTTGCTCCACAGTAAATTATTTACTGCATTTAAGTCAGAAACGCTTTTGTAATACTGTATATGACTTTCGAGCCTAGATTCATAATAATCTATCCCTTATACAGGGTGTCTCAACTTTTTGTCCGAACAATTATCGGAAATATTGCACTAAGCTGCCTATTTTTTTAGGAGTGACTTGCAACCAGTGATGCTTCCCTGCCTTTATCAGTTGAGGGATGTGCCAGGAATGTTGGGGCATATTCTGGCTACATAGCTAGAATACATAGGCTTTTCCGATAACTGTTCGGACAAAAAGGTTAATACACCCTGTATACCCACGTCACTGTCCTTTGCGCCAGAATCATATCCTCCTTCCTATATTACTCTGACTTAGCCTACTTTATGGATGACCCCTAATTTGCAATGGTTTTTACCATATGCATTTATTATGATAAAATCTTTCTACATGGTGTGTATCAGTGTACATAGAGGCATACACTCATGTGAAAAAATCTCATGGTTAGACCATACTTTACATGGCCTCTCTAAAAATAAAATAAAATTGTGTAATTGACTTACATGGTGATCATACCGCAAAGTGAGTCACACGCTGCATGACGCTGAGTGAGATTGGGTCATACACTCAGGGCCTCTTGCATCAGCTACAGTAGTGCACAAGTCCTAGGGTTCATCCAGCCTGGTTATAATTTATTGTCTCTATATCGATGTGCGGAAAACCCTGTTCTTTTATTAGCGCGAAATTATTATAAATAAATAACAAAATTCTCGGCTTTCATGTCCTACTTGGATATACTGTATTTGAGTTAATATCTCCGATTATTAATATAGTATGCTCTAACATTTATAACCACAAGCTAGAATTCCTTTAATTTTTTTAGAGCTAGTGGTAATAAAGAAGGAATCGGTTCCAAATTCAGGATGAACCCTGAATAAACACAACAAGATGCAACCGGCCCTAAGTAACCAACCACAGCTGTATGGTATGCCCAGCTAAAATTCATTTATAATGAATTTGCCATTTTTGTGACATGGCCATAACTTACGGTATACACACCCACTTAACACAGGGCTTTTAGTATCTTCGCATTTAAGATAAACCAACTCGAGCATCCCGCCATGTTGCAGGATATGCCATTAGGCAGGGTGTCGCATAAAATAGGGAGTTGTTGGAGGAGTCGTAAGTACTTCTAGAAAATGCATGGTTATAGCACTCTTGACTGTGCATCTAGCTAGGGGCATTCCCTTTGTTCCTGCAGGCTAGCAAAATGTACTGTGACCTGTGGTGCATTATTGTTTACATCATAAAGGCCACCGCATAGAGCAGGCGGCTATACCAAGGTTTCCTGAGAGTTTCGTGCATTTGATTTACATGCTCACTTTGGTTTAGCATTGAGTAGTCTGACAAGACTATTTAAGTAGTAATCATGCACTTTTGCTTACCGCACGGAAGAGCTGATATTTCTTGATATAAGAGGCCTCCTGAGATTTTTTTTTTTTTAAATCTGCAACACAGATAAAGAAAGGCAGAAAGAGAACAAAATGTTCAGAAAATGTCACCAGGCACGTAGCGCCGCCTTCGGTGACACTGTATGGGAAGGATGTGCTCACTAGGCGTACCTTCAATGTATTGGCTCCGTCCGGAACACGTGTAGTTCCGTCAGGGCCATCAGAGGGTCATCTTAGTACCCTTGGAGTCCAGTCTCTCTCCCAGTTCTCTTCTCGCTGACTCAACAGCTATGTATCAATGCGATATGTTGCCAGCCAGGCAGTGTCCGGTACAAGCAAATCATCGCACTCCTCTGTTCCTCCCCTTTCCATTTTCTTTTTACAAATCTGCCCCCGGCCATACTGGCCCAGTGCTCTTGTATGTGGTATAGTTTTGGTCTATGGTAGACGCTGCATGCGAATGGCTCATGTTAAAACAAATTTTAACCTTGTGCTTCGCGTTGTTAGGTACAGTTTCGTATAGCCTCGACGCTGCCCGCTAGTTGAGTGCTTCTTCTATTGTGTCTCCTCCAAAGCGAAAAGCAAATTGTTGGCCAGTCATCAACACCACTAAACTAGTTGTGACTGGATTTCTTTTGTGTACAGTGCAATAGCCGAGTGGGTGTCGTCACCTGGATGCGGACGTTCGTCAATCATGTATGATTTTTTAAAAAATTACAACAATAGGGGGTTTCCAGGATGATCTCAAAATGTTTATGCTCTTATGAGCAACACCGTACCATACACTGATTCACATGAAACTACTACATCTCAAAAGCAATGTTTCGTGCTATGTAGTGGGTGGCTGTCGAAACGGAATGAGTCATGTGGCCGCAGACGCGGTTTTTTTGTTCTGATACCAGAAAAATAATGACGGTTTCTCCCCTGTGCTGATTATACTGTACAAGTAGTCCGAGTTTAGTTTGAAATAAAACTACTGTGATTACGATTTTATTATTGTTATTCCCAAATAATATACAATTTTTTAAAAGAGTGATCGCATTTTCTCCCATCTCATTTGCGACAACAAAATAATTGTGTATACCTTTTTCGAATGCTTGGTGGACGAGTCAACCCAGGTTCAAAGCCTTCTGCTAGTGAAATACGACACACACGGTACGATGATGATTTTCTGATGGCTGATTCGGGCGAGTGAAAATCAAGTTATAACTTATGAGCAGCAACAGGTTAGTAGAGGGGGAAATAGGGTAAACCGTACAGTGATGGCCCGCCATACAGTGATGGCCCACTGCACCTTGGTTCTTTAAAAAATAGGCCATGTAAATGACATAACATGAAGAAATGATCATGGTGTGACACCTGTGGTCCCTGGCATGAACTAGGTCAAAGATCAGTCCACATCAGCGGGCATTGCAAGAGCAGTAATGTCATCTGACACAGAGACCTACTGGTCATGCTGGAATGCAGCTGGTAAATGTTAACTTTTTTCTTAAGGACTTTCTTGCATTGTAAGTTAGTCCAGGCAATGAAGGGGGTGTAGACGGAAATGACGGGACGGCAAGAATTGACCTCGGGGCTTTGTTTGGACTAGTTAGGAGGTAAACATACTAAAAGTCCTGGGACCTAGGAGGTGAGGCTAAGGGGGGAGGGGGGGAAGAAGGTACGGTTTTTTGGTTTTTATATTATATCTCGAAATCGGGTAGGTCTAGCCAGAATGTGGTAGTGTACAAATTTGAAGCTGGTAAAATTCCCTATGAGAATGTCTCTATTCACTATTTACGTATCTGTTATAGTTTCAGAGATATACGCTCGTCAAAATCGCGAATTCCCCAAAAAAACATTCTTGCCTCCCGTTTGTTCACAAACCTTTCCTTTTATCTCGTTTTCCGTTCATTTGAGAAGAACGCTTTCAGAGAAGAAGTTGTAGAGGATTAAACTTCCTATAAAATGAGTATATTAGTCAATATTGTAACCTCAGCTGATCGAAAGTTCTGCAATTTGAAAATTTTGTGCAAATTCCGATATATATGACGCAATCCCGTGCATTGCAATTTATCGTTATTATATCATCGTATTATATATTATATTACTGTATATTATATTGTTATATTACTTATATTGTATTATATTATATTACTTATATTGTATTATTATATTATATTATATTGTATTATTATATAATATTATATTATATTACTTGTATTGTATTGTATTATTATATTATATTACTTATATTGTATTATTATATTATATTATGTTATATTACTTATATTGTATTGTATTATTATATTATATTACTTATATTGTATTGTATTATTATATTATATTACTTATATTGTATTGTATTATTATATAATATAATATTATATAATGATTATATATTCTACACATTGAGGAAATGCTCTTATTATATGGTGTACGTACAGTGCACTTCA
>JYFJ02006378.1:0-19845 GCA_000934665.2 Catajapyx aquilonaris | reverse complement strand
TTTCTTTGCACCATTGATAAGAGGACACAAAACTGCGTAACATATGTTTTTTTCATAAAATTCTCATTGAGTGACTCTAGCTTCATTTCCACCTTAAGGCACCAGGGACACTGGGGACTGACACAAGAAATCCATTTTTAAATGCCATTATTTCTTAAAGCGATTTTACACAGACCAATTTCGTGAGTAACGATGCCTTGCAATTGTGCCCAGTCGCTGCGCATGTTCCCACTTGGAGTGACGGCAGCAACAGCGATGTCGTAGGTTGTACATGGCTCCAGTTCCAGAATAGTCCCATTGGTGGTTTCTACAATTTGATGAAAGACATTGGTTTCTTCATGCTTCCACCAAGATGCGTTGTACTTAGCGACACAATAAGAGCCCAATTCTGGCTTGAGCCAGCTAATTTGTATGAACGAGTCGCCGACTTCGGACACGGTCAAGTTTCCTGGCATGCTAGGTTCTGGAAACGACGCATGTACCGTTACACAGTCCTAACACAATTATTTGCTCAATTACGGCCTACTTATTTCTGGAGTGGCTTTCCTCACTGTGATTTCGTATTGGTCATCTGTGTAGTTGGTGATAACAGTAAAATTATAATCAGTGCATCTTTGCAGACTGTCAAATTTAGCTGTGCATGTTTTTGATTGACAATGTGCTGGTGCTTCTGTTTGGTTTGCCTTCACCGTGTAGCCAGTCAATCCAGAGTTGTTGCACACAGGAACGTCCCACTGCATTGCAGCCGTGTCATCATTTACCTCTATCTGAAGGTTTCTGATCCTATGTTCCGTGTCTGTGAACATAAATTGATCTTTCATCATCATCATCAACAACATAACGACATTTCCCTACGATGGGTAGTCAGGGATGAATAAATTGACATTTAAACCAATATATTCATGTTCCAATATCCATGCGCAGCCTTACCGTTTCCTTTGACTTCAGTGCTGTTCGTGGTGCTCTCTTCGTCTTTCTGGCCATCAATGGTCTCAGCCCAAATGTCAACTGTGTACTTTGCACAGCCTCGCAAGCCTCGCAGTGTAATCGTCGTCTCCTGCGTGTTGATGAATTGTCGGTCACCATCATTCGTACCGTATGATATATTGTAGTGGTCAACACATTGCGGATAGTGATGTGGTTTCGTCCAAGTCAAATTCATGGTGTTAGGACTGTCCGATGATACTTGCAGTGTAGCAGGCGGGCCTGGGGCTGCACAAAATATTCTAAAATAACTTACTGCAATATTACTTGGTAGAGGTTCCAATAAATTATTACAGTGTCGTAAACCCTTTCCTGTAAATTGACCTGCAAGAAACTCACCGGCAGGAGCAGTGGTGATGGTGTTGCTTTCAGTTTTATTTTGAAACACTTGTTGCCCCCTCAGGAGCACTTCTACGCTGACGTTGTAGCTTGTGCAAGGAGCGAGAGTATCTGAAAGATCTGCTGTGCACTTCGCAGTGAATTCCGAGGCATTCTTGCACGAACTCGTGACAGTTCTGTTTAAACAAAGAGGATCGTCTCCGCTTGGACATATTTGAATCATTTCGATCTTCTCCGCGCAGTGATTTAATTTCCACTCGACGCTGTTATTACTGAGACCGTACACTGTTGCTTTGACCTCGCTAACAACTGCTCCTGGTGCTGAAAAAATAAAATGGGCATGTATTCCTTCGTGATAGCTCAAACTGCTTAGACACAGTAATGGCGAAAACATGTTTCCCCTGTAAGTTATGCAGCCTACTGTACAAACTGTACAAAGACTAGCAGTGTAAGATGTAACATTTCCCATGCCTATATAGAACCAGAGAGGACAATCAGCACGCGATCTATCAACAGTATAACAAAAAATTCAACGCAATAATATAGTATATTATGTCGTTGAAGATGATCTGTTAAAGACCTCTGTCATTCCGAAAATTGGTCCACAATATCGGGGGAAGGGGGGGGGGGGNGGGGGGGGGGGGAGGCACTAGTAATTCCAAGTCTACGATCGGTTTTTGAGTCTTATGACACATAAGCAAATTGCCGCTGGGTTTGAGTTGTATAATATTCGACAGTGTCATCAATAAAGTATAATTGTGTGGTGTGTGGATCAGGATGAACTTAATCTTAGTGACTAATAATAAAAATAACAATGATACTATAAGCGTATTGTATATGGGCGATTCTCCAAAAACTTACCATTTTCAAACCAAAAATTAATGAATTTCAAAACATGTTTTTTAAATTAGGAAAAGTTCACACTTACTCTATATGAGGTCACAAACAAGGGAAAAATGGGGTGACCTAACTCCCATACTCTAAAGTGGTTGAAACCTTCCAGGATTGATTTTGCAGTTAACTGAAATAATTTTTATTGGACGTTGTTCCTTATAATACTCAACTGCATTTACAGAATGATGTTTAAAAATTCATCTCTCTCAGTCGAGCCATTTTTGAGTTATTATGACGGGACATGGTATTGGTAATAAGTTTTCGGAGAATCGCCGTTACATACGTACTTGTGCTGTAGTTGCGGAAGAGGGTCGGTCCAGAGTCTCCGCTGGGTGTAACAGGCCAGATTGCAATGTCGTAGTCGACGCAGTGAAGCATGTCCGCAGTGTATTGGGTGCCGGTGGTATTGTAGGCATCCTGCGGCCAATCATCTTCCCGGGTTTTAATCTGTATCATGTATACAGACGCGCAAAGTGCATGTTTAGCTGGTGGTGACCACGTTATCCTCAGTTTGTTTCTAGGCATCTCCTCGAAGTTCATGTCTTGGGGCGCACTAGGTCCTGGCAGAAAATATCAAATACACACTGCACAAGTCCACAGTCCAACAATAAAAGTAGAGGAGGTGAAGTTCTGTGGATTGATACATCCCATGTAAGCAACCAGTACTGTATAAGCATCCCATGTAAGCAATAGACTTGGACATTGTATGCAAGAGAATGATGATGATGAGAATTATATTGGCGTATGCATTAAATCACGTTGATTGGGCGTAGTCCTTGACGAGAGAGAGGAGGGGAGGGGGGGATGCGAAGGCTTTTATAGTACCATGTTCTGGGATTGTACTTCCAACACTGGCGTTGATACCAACTCGCGTGTCGTTCAGCCATAACTGAACGGTAATGTTGAACTCTTCGCACGCCCTCAGTTGAACGTGTGTGTTAAATTTGCAACTGTCATATTCGCATATCTGGCGTGGGTCTGTATCAAATTCAATGAGTGTATTTGGTGCGGAAATGGTCACCGTGGCATTCGTGGGAGAGCCATCGATGCAGACCAGGACCAGATAAAACTCGATGTATAACTCCGTAGAATTCACTGCATATACACTCAACTCCTCAATAACATCTGCACAGATTAAAGATATAAGTTAGCATTTATATAAAACAGATATACCTTAATCTTCCTACCCCCCCTCCCGAGATGCTCAGCTGTAGCCCTGTGTCCGAATTCGCCAGTGCCATTGTACATAACATCGACAGCGTAATGGAAGCTGAGACAATCCTTGACATAGAAGTCGCAGTCGCTGTATATGCAGCTAGTTTCGTTGCATACGTTTGCATTAACGTTAGTTACATTGCAAAATGTTTGCTCCCCCTTTGCGCTGTTGACAAGCACTGCTATGCGATATGCCAGTATGTAAGACTGCTGGTCGCATGCAGGGGGTGTCCAGCCATAAGTGATCACTTGGTCAGGAGGATCAAAGTCCACGTGCAGGTTCGATGGGGTGCTGCCGTTACCTGCTGGCCGAAATAACTGCATTAGATGGTAACAATGAATGTCATGACGTTTTGTTACGCTACTCCTTTTACAACAATGTATTACAGGACTCTTCGTTGATGAACATGTGGTGTCACTCTTCTATCATATATTTCTCAAACATCCCGTATGTTCATACGTTTAACTATCATTATGAAGGAAGTATAGGCCTATAATATGTAATGTCTTAGTTATTTGTCAGTTCAAGTCTCACCTGCAGACCACGACCATCCCTGGATAACTCCCGACCATTTCCCCGTCACATTGTTGTCACATAAAGGGGCGACTCTGATGTCAAACAACATGCATGGCGGTAAGAGCTTCAACTGAACAGAAGTACTACCGTGGACCACAGTCGCATTCTCTGTTATTCTTTCGCGAGTTCGGTAGGCAACTTTGAACCGTTCTGTCCCTTTAGTTGCGTTCCAGACTAGTGTCACTTTTCCAGGACTTGGGTGGCCACTTATCCTTACGTAATCAATTGCACCTGGAAGAAGTAGGACTTTTCAAAATTAGTATAGTGTATAAACACATCCCAGCGACCCAGCCAGTGAATTTCATGTAATGATATCTAATGGAGAGAAATGTTTATGTGGATGTTCATGCTTTTCCACAATATTTCGGGAGGAAATTGCGATTCCATTACCCCACATGTTTTGTGCCCAATACAAGTGCTGGAGTCAATGGAATGCAAGACAATAACAGGCCACTGTAAATTATGGCTCTAATATCGTCTTACCTGGACAGTGATGCGGAGTAAAGCTGGACGAGTCCGTGGCTGTAGTACCAGTATCGCTTGCTGATACTCTGTCCCAAACCGCAGAATAAGGAATCTCAGTGACATCTTGCGTGGGTGCCTATATACATTCACATGCTTTTTAGTAAAATATAATTGCAAGAGCTTGCCTAAACCTGCGCCGTCGGAGACTGTCTGTAAATATTTATTAAACATTCATTTAATAAATGGTTTACTAATCAAAAGTATAGAAAATGGGGAACTGTACCCCTCAAACCTTACTCTTACGTGATGACGGCAGTGACACTGACATTTATCGACATCCCGTGTTAAAACAGGAGAATTTGCGTCATTCCTCAGCATAAAGTCAGAAAATAAGCATGCATCAAAACAAACGTGTATTTGCATTGCCATTTTTAAAGAATGACCACGAACTATTTTTAAATGAATAGATTGTTATTCGAGATAATTATAGGAGTATATTGTAAATCACATAAGTAACGTTTGTGGGGCATAATAGGCATTTGCTATACTTTTGAGTAGTCAGCAATTAGGAAATGACATTTGCTACTCAAAAGCAAGCAAATCACAAATTATATTGCACAGTGTTACGTTTTCCTTCGCTCCACTGTTAGGCTGCGGGCAAATATTGTTGATATACTCGTATATACATGCTAATCAAAAACCGAAGCAGGTTGCGTTGGAGGAGGGGATGTGGTGTCCGACTGCTAATCGGGAGGTCCTGGGATCAAATCCCGCTGCCGGCAACTCTGACCGTGGTTTTCTGTGGTTTCCCACGGTCCTTCCAGGAAAATTACGGAGTTGCTTCCGTAATTAATAGGCCACAGCCGCTTCCTTCCGTCCCTATCCTATCCCAAAAAGCGCAGTAAAAATGAAAAAGCAAAGAGTTCCAGGCAAAAACAAACTTCCCCCCTAAGGAGCCGGTGGCTGATATTAAACGGGGTATGAATTATTACTCGTACATGCGCTAATCCAATAATAATTGAGTAATACTTACTTGATACATGTGAGCACATTCGCCGTAATAAGCCACCCCAATTACAATAACAAACAGAACGTCAGCAGTCGTTGCCATTATGATCAGATGGCAGCATGCAAACGGATGCGAAGGTATACCACACACAATAATTTATTACGATATGAATTTGCTGAGTGTGTCTTATCAGCATTGTCATCTGCCAAAAAAGTCCTCCAGAGATAGTCCAATGTTGTACTAACATCTTGAGATATGCATGTACAAGTGTACTTCATGTGAATGACAGGTCCTGATATAGGACATAACTTATGTCCTATATCAGGCACATAACACATCTTCAGAAGGTGTACTGTACCTGACCCTACTTAACTACATCAATATGGTGAGCATAATACTGTGGTTGTGCCAATATTTTCGACAGACAATCAAAGAGCTGTTTCCTCACCGATCACATATATGTTTCACTGCATATTAATATGATATTTATGCATTTTAATGATAAACACTGATGAGCAGTGCAAGAAGGTGACCTTGCCGTTATCGACACTAGAAGGCCACATTGATATACACTGACAGCTGTGTGTGACATTTTTGACGTATAAATCTTTGTTGTCTGTTGGGGTGCCAGTGTCTAGTGAAGTTCCAGTTATGTAACATTATACAAAATTACCCCACTCTGAAACCACATGTACACAAGAGAATATATTCCTAGTAATGATCGTTAAAATACGCGGAGTGAAAAAAATCTCACAGACGATCTAATTTTTTAAAATAATTACGTGACTTTTGAAACAGTTTGCATTAATATTGAACATGATTGCTTTGGACAGCACACTGTGTACATGTAACACATATTTTCAGAATGTCTTGGAGGTAGGGCTGGCCGGATGCTTGACCACCACTAGCACTTCTGTATTGTCGATGCTGCTTCCCCTTGTGGACTCCAGGTCCTTCATCGCATCTGAAATCCTGGTGCCTTCTTCCACGTAGAGCACTGTCGCACTGTTGAAGAGGCTCTCTCTGGACATGGATCGGACCAGAGATGGTGGCTGCTGTTTGGGGCTACTACCAGCCTTGTGCCTGGAAAGGAATCAAATGGGTCAGTCAAGATCCAAGGAATCGAAGGGTCTGAAGGAAAGACTATGTATACAAACAAAAACACAGGACTTCTGATGAGTTGTCTATAGTGCAAGGACGACACTTAGGTTTATTGCGACCCCTTATGTCTTTTACGGTACTTATTTATTGCATTGTATTGGAAGTATGAAATTTACCTGGCGAATTTCTGTTGCTTTTGTTGTTGCAGCTTCTGCGGCTGCTGGGTATGGTGTAGTGTCTGTTGCACCACTGATGGCTTTGTCTTAGTATTGTCCTTCTTGCTCTTTCCTCCGGTGGTCACCGCCAGGAGGTAGCGAAACATCATCTTGTTGGAAGCTTCTGCTGATTCCGTGGCCAAATGCATTGGGCTCTTGTCGTTCTTGTCCACAGCTTTGCAGTCGGCGTTGGCCTTCACCAGAGTCTTCACCACTTCGAACCGACTGAACCGGACGGCCAGGTGCAGAGGGGTCTCGCTGTCATTGTTGCACACGTTCACGTCCACTTTCATCCCCAGCAGCCTCTCGCATATCGTTGCGTGTCCACATTCGGCCGCCATGTGCAGGGCTGCCGACCCTTTGTTGTTTTTCGCGTCTACGGAAGCACCGCGGTCCACGAGGCACGTGACGGTGGCGATGTCGCCGCTTTTACACGCGAGCATCATAGGAGTGTTTCCTTCTTTATCCCTACCTTCCACGGGTGCTTCTCTGTCCAGCAGGGCAGACACTTTCTCCGCATCTCCTAAGGATGCTGCTGTGTGTATCATCTCCTTCAGTATCTGTTCAGGCATCTTGCCTGGTGTCTACACCGCCGTCTCAGTTCGTGGCTGACTATGCAGCATGTGTGCAGTCCCAGGAAGGGGAAGGATGCAAGGCACTTATCAGCTGCGTGTGTAGATTGTCGTACGTATCATGATGGGTGGATGTCAGGCAGTTTTGCGAAAATTTCGAATAACGCGCGATTGTAGTGGACGTCCATCCCGCCCGCTCCATCTGTGGGCCTCTCCAACCAACGCAGCCTCCCTCGTCCGGTGCATCCCTCTGCCGGCCCGTCCTCCGCACCACCTCTCGTCCTCTCCTCTCCTCTCCGCTTGTTGTTGTTGTTGTTGTTGTTAGAACTGTGGTGGTGGACCCTCCATTGTTCCTCTTGGAATCGTCAGGCAGTGACCAGGTCTCTTCTCGCCCTCCTGACCTCCTGACCTGCGACCTTTGTGCCCTCCCGACGGCACCACAAGGAGCCGTCTCCACCTCTCAGTTGGAAAGGAAAGAAGGAAGCGGGCAACAGTGGGCAGTCCTCCTGCTGCCCTTGTGACGACCCCCAAAATAAAAGGGCATCATCATCTCTCCTGTGAGTATACGACACACGCGACAACAACAACACCTGTCGCCTCCTCACAACAACAATCGGGCGGGGGACAACGAAACTCATTGGGTTGACACTACTTGACGTGGGTGACGTCATTTGGAGGATCTGAGCTCAGCAGTCCTTTGTTCCTCTGGCTGCATGAAAGGGTTGCGTCCAAGGCATAAAAGATGCCTCTTTTAGACTGTGGGCAGATTGGACACCAGTTGGCCTCCAAGTCATTCAAAGCAAGTTGTCGGAGGGTGACAGCAACACTGTGCCGAGTGGCGTCTTCATTCGGCACAAAGGTTTTTGCGGATTAACCATGGAACCGCGGCGTGCCGGAAAGTTACGGCAACCGTGACGGGGGGTCTTTTAGGACCCCATCCATATTTTAATTTTTATTAATTTTTATATGATCCTTTTCAATGTATTGACTAGTATGCAATCATTCTTTGAACAATGCCTAAAATGATCACTAATTCAAAATAAACATGCACTTCCTGTTACATACTTTTTTAAATGGCAAAAGTTCATTGTAATTATTATTTTAATTCCTTTGGGGTCCTAAAAGACCCCACGTCACGGTTCCAGGGTTAATGTCCCTTCATTATTATCATCGCGGCCTGAGCCATCACAGACTTCACATCATTGCGACGTGATCCGATCATTCACCTTGTGCCGTGAGAATGATCCTGTCGATTTGCGGCTATTCCCAGATTTTAGCGCAAGTTGGGTATTCAGATGGTGACTTGCACAGGTTACAATAAGTTAACATTAATTTCAGTATTGGAGAAGGCAACCTAATGTACGGAAAATGAGGCAACGATCTGACGTCATCAAGGTTTCCATGGAAATACCCTCACAGACAGAACAATATGAGTAAACACTGTCAACAAAAAGCAACACTGGAAGAAACGATGGCGTCAGATTGTTCTCTCGTTTTCCGTGCATTATCTGCAACACTCATCATGATCAGTTATAACGTTACGTAGGGCATGAAGATGACCAAATACTTTACACATTTGTGATGCGTTAGTGTCCTGGATCGATCAGGTGTTGGCAGTAAAATGTTGAAGGAAATGTGTTTTCAGAGGTTCCAAATTTTATTGCGGGATAAGGCCGCATTTACGTGCGAGCGATTTGATCAGTGATGTCGTCGTTGAGCAATGAATCCAATTGTTTGAGGCGAAAATCGATTGTTACTTTCGCCCCAAACAATTGGAATCAACGCTCAGTGATGGCATCACTGATCAAATTGCTCACATGTAAACGCGGCTTAATTGGAAGGAGTTTGGATTGTTTCCCCCCAGCTGCCAGTTTAAAGAAAAGTGACATTTAGCTTGCCATGATTGTTGCGTGTCTTTAAACAGGTTTCTGGGGTAATCAACCTTTAATTGCAACACCTACCACTCCTGGGCCCCCCTTCTTGAACTTGACTTGGGCAATACCCTACCCTGAGAGGGTAAACAAGTTTGTTTTGATGCTGCCAACTCTGGTATGTGACACCTAAAACCGTATTTTTTGGCAAAACATTTTTAAGATAGTCTTATACGTAGTAGAGTGTGCCAAAATTCAGGTTCTGTTTGTCACATGGTCGTGAAATATTCACTTGCAGCATCATTACATAGATTAAAGGATTTCTCCTTGGCACGAACGACCTGATCTCAGGAGTCAGTATAAGTGTTCAACCAAGGCCAGCTTCGTATTTCATTTTGGTGCATTACTGTGCAAGTGCATCGTGTGTGCAGGCTAAACAATTACCGAGGTTGGTATTGGCAGCATCTACCAGTTGCAGGGAACTTGCACAGCATGCAATTGTGAGGATATTCTGAGTCATAGTCTTAGTCACAGGCCTTGGATGGACCTTGGATAAGCGATTGTTCCATTAGGTTTGCTATAATTGGTGTAAGTTGATGTTGAGACGTGTGCTGCTGTTCTTGGCTTTTGTGTACATGTTTTTTTGTAGAACTGTCTTATCACTGACTATCCCTTGTTGTTATTGATTGACCCTTGAAGCCACAAAAGCTGCACCAGTATAGGCAAGCTGACAAACACAATCTCTCTCCGTCTCTTGCAGACTATTGTTCCCACACAATAGAGCCGCCTAGTTTTGTTGTGTGCGTCAAGTTGAAAGTACTAATAGAGAGCAGGTGAAGCTGGGGCGAGGTCATGGCTTTTACATATGTCACATGCGGTCAAATTAAAGAGTCTGCTTCTCAAGCTGCTTTAAAAATGCCCTTGACACTAACGCACATACATTGCCCTTCACCTCTGCAAAGTGATGCCTTGCTTGCTGCAGCAACAGGCAGTGGCCTGCCCCGTTAAGTGGTTATTTATACAGGGGAAGAACGGAATATCTCATTCTGCCATTAGCTGAAATGAAAAGTGCTTGCAAATTTGATTTGGGCTCGATGCCAACATGCATACATGTATGAGCAAGCTATTTCGAAATGAGTGAAGCACATTAAGCTTCCGCGGCTGACAGCAGCAATTGGGCGTGATATTGTGGCTAGCATTGTGCATGGATTTAGAGCTTGACTTCTTGAATCTTATTTATAGGGGCCATGCTCTGTGAGAGTTGTCAGACTGGAGGACATCGCCCCTTCCACTGGAGCGATCCAGTAGCGTAGTCTTTGTTGGGTTTCTCTTGGGACGAGGTGCACGGAGAAGATGGGCAATTGTCTGAAGGGGTCGACGTCGGATGACATCTCTCTCCTGAGAGGAAGCGACAGCACCCGAGAGTCGTCTTCCGACCAGATGGCGGCTGATGTCATCTACCAGGTGAGCCAGTAGAAAAAACATTGCATGTGATCATAATGAACATCGACTATTATAAGTGTTCTTGGATGTCTAACTTGGCTATGCCACCTGGTATTCATTATTGGGTGTGTGTTGCATGTGTTTGTTGTGGTGGGTAATTTTAAGCGTGGGGATGAAACTAGTTCGGCACTGTCCCAATTTTTATGACCATGTTCGCTTGACTGGCTGCTCTGGGGGTAAAGCTCAGCAAATTAATTGGAGCGGGCAAAGTTTCGTTCTGCCACATGTGACGTTAAAGGATTGGGAAGCTTCAAAAGTTACTTTTGGAAATAATGTGCTGAATAATAGGCAGTATTATTATTCGGATGCTGCACTGGTCTAGCCTATGAAATTACACCACTTTATCATTGCATGTTAAAGGCATAAAAATATTCCTGTTTACTCAAATATTGCACGAGTGATTGTTGCCGATACTTGAAGCTCTCGCATTTTATTCGTAATTTAGATTTCATCCTTGACATTGCACCACAAGGTCATATAAACATGCAGCATTATATCCAGAGGAGCCTCAAAATTTAGTGGTATAGCCAAGTTAAACCATTTTTTTCTTACTGGAAATGACTTTTCTAACAAATTGCCATGCCTTTCTAGTTGGGGCAGTGCTGAAAGTCGGGAGAGACAAAATAGGCCATTAAGTGAACAGTCGGGCTTGCGAGCAAACAGCAAGTTTTTTAAAAAAAACGATGGAGCTGTGGTCAGAACTTCCATTTCTCAACGAATCCACCTCAGAGGAAGTTGGGAGTGTTGAGTCAGTGTCTGGTGGAGTTGTTCTGGGAGACATTGGTTCCCTGAACGGCATACCTGGAGCCACGAGCTTGGATTGGAGGGAACCCGAGCGGGGTTGGAGCTACATGGACATTGTGGAGTGCAACTACATTCTGCCCATCAAATCCATCCCGTTACTGCAGGTGGAGTCGCACGGGAACTACCGTGGGTTCGTGCGGAAAGCTGGGGAGCCTGCACCGGTACTGACTGATGTTCATTGGAGATGGGGTTGTCATATTTTTACGCTCCACATCTTCTGATCAACAAGAGTTATGCCTTGGAGTCTTTGTTATGGATTTGCCTGCCGAGACAGTGAGAAATCAGGCTCCTTTCATTTGTACACGCATAGTATAATGAACAATAATTATGGGTACCTGCACCAAAGAACTCCATGGTTTCTTTTATTTTTGTCAGGGACAAAACATGTAGCATTCAGAAGACATTTTGCCACAAATACAACTGGTTATAGAGCTAATTTAAAGTTCAACAATCACACCTTCCACTGTCACTGGCCAATGAAGTACTTCCGCTGTTAAAAAATTTACTGTCTTGCCTGAATTACATTTAAAAGTGCACGCATTTCTTGTTGTTAACAAAATGTGAACACTAATGAGTTGATAGTGTGTGCGTCCAAATGACTTGAATGGCACTGGTATTAGCTGAACAAGTATGATCGGAATGTTGCAGAACTCTTGCCTTTTTCAGGAGAGTGTTCCAGTGTACTACCCATCACCGAATATAAGCCGTCCGGCGTCCCAGCTGACAGAGGAGGAGCAGGTGAAGATAGCAAAGCGCATAGGACTCATCCAGCACTTGCCTACTGGTAGCTATGACGGCTGCAAGAAAATCAGAGAGTGAGTTCCTCGTTTGTATAATTCTGGCGACCGGATGATTCGTAGTCTATGGGCTATCATGTTGCTAGCCCACATAGTCCACATGTTCATCAGAGAATTTCATGCGTTAAGAAGTATTCACAACAGTGAGATGTGATGTGGTGATTCTATTTATAAAGGGCGACTTAATGTCTCTCTCTTCGTTGCAGGTGTGTGATTTGCATGATAGAATTCGGCCTGGGCGACAAGGTGCGTTACCTGCCTTGCATGCATACGTACCATGTAGACTGCATCGACGATTGGCTGATGAGGAGTTTCACCTGCCCGTCCTGCATGGAGCCTGTGGACGCTGCCTTGCTCACCACCTACGAGACTAACTGATGCCCCCAGGGCTCTTCTTCATGGACCACATAAAAACCCACTAAAGAGGACATTGAATATAATATAATACATGTGATATGTTTACAGGAAGGGACCTGCTCTCCCGTACCCCTGAATTATGAATGGTTAGGTCACACACACACACACACTGCATAATTATGACGTATATTTTTTAGATGGACCTGTGTGTTGGTGCCAAAGTGTGACTAAAACGAGAAAAAATCTCCCCGACTTGCACGGTTTTTTAAATAATGTCAGTTCTAGTCGGATTTTTTTAAAGTAATTTTTTTTGCGGAGGCGTTTAAGATGTGCGGTATGTCAAGCAGAGTGTGTAATTTTTTATTGCAGTATTAGAAGCAGAGTTTTTTAAATTTGCTGTCTAGTCTCACTTCGTACACTTTTTTGGTGCCCCTCTGATGCTTCTTAAGTTCTTAAGGTTGTTCCTACATCTGGCAGTGTCAGCATATTTTGTTGTTGTTATATTTGTCTCAGATGAAATTAGAGTGGAAAATTTTATGAGAGCAATAACTCCCACGCCCCAGTGGATGGATATTTTTGTGCACTGGTAATAGCGGGGATAAAAGAGTTTGTTAACTATTGGACAGAGCAAAAAATTTATATTCGTAGTGAAGGAAAGAGAGAGGTAAAATATCGGCAACTTTCCAAGTGTTTCGGGAAAGCTGTGATTTCTTTACATTTATTGCCCCCAATCTCGTCATATTCAGTTCCGTGCTTCTTAACTGCCACTTGCTATTTAACGAGCACTTCCGTACATATTAGTCATGAAATAGGCGTAATCTTTTCGGTTTTGCACACGTGGCAGGTTATTTATTTAACCATGAAGTTTCACCCACAGTTGCAGCTTATTTATTATCACGTCTAGCTAAGTTATATTTTGGGACTGACATGAACACTTGCAAGATTGGCGTGTTTTATAAGAAGAAAAAAGTTGAGAGTTGCTTTTTATTTCTGAGTTTGACAAAGAAGCAGCTACGTACTTATAAGTTCAGACTTAATTCTTCCTGCATTGTGCTTGAGACAGGCCTACAAGCAAATTAGGGAGATGTGACAGCAACAAAAAAAGCATATTAAAAAGTCCCTGTGTAGGACACACGTATTTTTTGAAAGTGTTATAAAGTCTTCATAGTTGAAGTCAGTTGAGAAGAGAGTGTAGAAAGAGTTTACACTTGGATTTGATGTCAGAGCTTTACTGGTTACCCATTGTGTAAAGAAAGAAAAAGAAAAATTTTACACCGGAAAAAAATTTGTGGGGTGGGGTTCCTTGCGAATTAAAATTTTTTCCTGAAAAATATTTACCTCATTACTGCCTAACATCCACCCACATTATTTTGTTGCAGATGCCAGGAAATTTTTCTTCCGTCTTCGAGAGCATGGAGCTGCAGTTCTCTGGGCAGCATAAACACAGTCAATGGAGAACTGACGAGGATAGTCACATTTGCCTTTATAATCCAAAAAAATGCAACAGTTAATAGCATTTGAACAAGCAACATTGGCAAAATATAAAAAAGACTTATTATTTCACATTGAATTACAGTAGTACAGGCTCAGTGATTGTTTCAAGGACTCAAGATTGTAATTGAACAGACGCATCATTGGCAAAAACAATTATTAGTATTTTTTCCTTCAAATGAGGCTTCGACTAGTAATGCAACGCAGGACAGTAGTGTGATACATGTGAGACGTCTCCAAGTCATCTGATTCGCTAATCCAAGGAATGTGAGCAAGGCTTCGGCTGAAATGGCACACAACTTTGGTATTCAGGGAATTTGATTCAGACTCCATGGTCAAGCGCCATGCGGTCAAGGTCAGCCGACCAAGCAGTGAACCAGCATGACCTGAAAAGATGGGCAACACAAACTCGTGCTCAAAGGACAGGTCGTTCTTCTTGTAGTACTGCAGAAAGTGAAGTGAATAGTCCTGCAGGGTATTCTGCGGCAGTCCCAGAAAAGCCTTGCACAAGATGACCATATCTAGCATGTGGTGAAGCTTCTTCAAGCATGTCAGAGCATCCTTCGGGCTGCTCTTACCCTCGCATAACGACTGAAGATGTTCAGCCATGAGCAACTCGCCAACCGTGTAGATATGGAAGTAATCTTTCTGCAGCTTCATTAATCCCATTTCCACTAGCAACTCCAGAGCTTGGGAATCATCCAGTGGTGCGGGTGGAGACGAGCTCTTCATGCAACTGGTCATCAGTTCCGTCAGACGACACTTTTGCTTGGGCAGCATCTGGGCCCGAACTCGTCCTACCTGCGCCTCGCTCACCAGCACCGAGAGGCAGTCTTTCAACTGGGCCGAGGAGCTGCAATCTTTGATTATTTCCCACACTTTGTCACCCAAGTCCAGGCTTGACCGGCAAGATATGTTGAACTTTTCAAACACCGCGCTGGTGTCGAGATGCGGCGCAGACGTCCAAGGTTGGTCGAACAGGCTAAGCAGCTCCTCCTTCAGGGGCAACGGTGTCTTCTCGTCAAGGGACCACTCCACTTCATTGTTGTCGAGAAGACTGACCATGCTGCCCAGCAGCTCCAGTTCCTGCCATTCGGCCACAAGAAAACTGTGAAGCTCTCCCGGATAGCTGCAAATGTGCAGCTGCGTTTTGGATCCCAGCGGAGGGTGCTCCAAGATTGCCTTCACATTAGGCCAGCTTGCTTCCAACTGGAACTTACTGCTTACGTCGTTGTTTCCACCAAGCACGTCGTACACCGCGTATGCACCGCATTTCACTTTTTGATTGCCAAACATCTCCTTGATCAAATCTCGATTAATATCCAGTTTCCTTGCCTCACGTGGCTTGACCAGAACCCCTTTGATTTGACTCAGCTTTGCGTCCTTCTTCAGCACGCCCTTTAATATCGTCTTCCCAGGGTCACTTGCATCCGTCAGAGTGTAGAGAGGTAGAGTGTACGACTTTGACATTAAGTACTTGGAGAGCAAATCAGTAGCCTCTCTAGTTGTGAGGGGTTCAATGATTAAGTTAGCAGCTTTTGTAGCGTTCGCCGCATCATTTCCGCATGCAAAGCTGCTCTCTGGATCAAACGGCCACTCCAAGGGCGAACCTACCAATTCCGATGGCTCGTCCCCGTCCACTTGCTTGAAACTGCGAGACGTACAAGACATCTTGGTCACTCCATGGCTGTTGTTCCTGCAGGCGATTAGGACCAGCTGGCTGTCGTCACCAGCGCGCGGTTGGTTGGGGCGGCTGAACAATGCCCGAAGTAACTCCGGCGCCTGGGTAGTCATGATTCTAACGTTGTCACCATCTTTCAGCTGCTTACCCAAGGTAGGTGTAGTATTTGTGGGAGTGTTGCCCACTGGAAAGGGGAAAGTAGCGGCACCGCTTCTGTAGGACGACGGCACGCAGCAGGCGGATGATGGTACTGCTGTAGTGTCTGCCACCTGGAGTAAACACATAAGTTGAATACTGAGAGACAAAACAAGACCTGTTCTGGAACCAGCCCAGTTCCTCTCGTGCAATGCAAATGAACCCATTCCATTCAGTTTTCTCCCCGTGCTCATGGCGGTCCTCCCCACACATTACCTGCTGCTCTACTGGTCCTTCCATGTCTTGTCCTCTTCCTCAGCAATGCCCCAGAAGGCTGGCCAGGAACGAGCTCAGGAAGAACCTTGAAGGCAAAACCGACCAGAAGAAAAGGCGGTCGGAGGAACAAACGGTCGTTTTTTTTCAAAATGGCGGGTCGAACCGGGGGGTCGAATAGTGCGTCGCAGCTACACGCATAGCCGTTACTCGCAACAATGCGATCGCATATAGCGGAATAGTTGGCAACAAAATAATGTGAACAAACAAAATTTATGAACAATTGCAGGATTTATTTTTGATGTGGTCGCACAGCAATTCGTAGTGTTCAAATGACTTGTCGCATGCATAGCATGAGAACTGGTGCTTGCCGTCGTCTGATTGCGAGTGGGTGCTCTTGTGCTGAAGTAAGTCGTCTCTTGATGGAAATGTTTCTCTGCAATTGCTGCACACGTACAGATTGTCACCATGTGTCAGTATGTGTGATGCGAATTTTCTCTTATTTGTAAATTTCGTTGTGCAAAATTCACACTCGTAAGGCGTCTCACCCGTGTGTAGCCTCCTGTGTGAAATTAAAGTCCCTTTGACCGCGAAACTTTTTGAACATAAATCACAAGAGTATGGCTTATGAACGACACAATGTTGCTCCAAGTGATATTTAGTTGGAAATGTCTCTTGGCACACAGTACACGTATGAGACTTCCCTCCTGCATGCTTCCGCCTGTGTGCATATAACCCTGTTCGGCTAGCATAACTTCTACCACATACATTGCAATTACGTTGTTCCGAGCGTTGTTCAGACATCTTTAGAATGATATACAGCTTGGAAGGCACTTCACTTGGTAATCTCTGGTTCAAAGTAACAGCAGCTGCAGAGTCCTGAAGTGATAAGTAGTGTGGAGATATCGTCTCATTCAATTTGGAAGTTCCACCAACTGCCATTTGAAGTGGGTCGTTGGCAACCTCTGCATTTTTTGGAACTGACATCACAGCCTCTTCCTCAGTTGGCTCCATCTTAACCTCAACCTTGGCAGCGTCTCCGCTTGATACTGATTCCCGCTCCTTACGCAGCCAAGTTTCTTCAGTTCCTTGTTTCAACCGCAACATCCAAGTTTCCTCCATAGTGATGTCCTCTGGGTCCTCAACTTTCATATCCACTGCTCGAACATGATTCTGGAAAAGCAGGATCAGAATTTAAACTTACTGCCGATCACACTTTGTAGTGTAGGAAAGCCTTCATGTGCCTCTTACATGCTCTTACATCTAATAATTACCTGCCAGGTGAAGCCCAGTCTTCACAATGTCGTCCCAACTCCTGCAATCAAATTCAACCAGTCCTGCAGCGTACGAGCAGTCAACGACAGCCACAAACATCAAACAAAATCATCAAATTGTCCTTCTTTATCATTTTCCAAGTGAAAGGCGCCATCTTTCAAAAATGGCGGCGAGGGCCGAATCACGTAGCTGCTGGTCACTACAGCTACGGTGATCGCGTATAACGGGGAAGAACAGCGACCTTAACGGCTATCAGAGAATAATGCAGAAAATTACAGGAATATTACTGGATAAGCTGCAATGTATTATTTTTGTACTGACTTTTGAGCTACATTTTCACTTGCAGGCTTTGTTTTTTATATGATTGCATAACAACTCGTAAGATTCAAAATAATTGTCACACACATAACACGTGAACTCGTGCTTCTCGTCCGAGTGAGTTCTCTTGTGCTGATATAAGTCACCTTTGGATGGAAATGTCCTTCTGCACTTATCACACATGTATGGGTTTTGACCAGTGTGGGTCTGTATATGCCGTTTTAAATTGTTCGTACGTGTAAATTTCTTAGCACAAAATGCGCACTCGTATAGCTTCTCACCAGCATGTGTCATCTCATGTTGAACCAAACAATCTCGAGTTACAAAGGACATTTGGCACTCGCTGCATGCAACAGGTTTCTCACTTGTATGTACACCCGTGTGTGAAATCAAACTTGGCTTATGGGCAAACTTCTGATCGCAAAACTCACATGCGTATGGTAACTCATCAGTGTGTGAAATCATATGCTGACTTAACTGTGGTTGAGTCGGAAATGATTTCGGGCACAGATTACATTCGTAAGGTCTCTCGCCTGCGTGTTTCTTTCTGTGAGCCTTTAAATCCCTCAGGTACGCAAACTGTTTCTCGCATAAATCACAAGTGTACATCCTCACACCAAAGTGAACAACCTGATGCTGCCACACTTCACTTTTGCTTTTAAAAGACTTTTGGCACACATTACACGAGTAAGGCCTCTCACCCGTGTGTATCCTCCTGTGTGAACTTAAATACCCTTTGGCTGAGAAACTTTTTGAACATATATCACAAGAGTATAGCTTCGCACCAGCATGTACCATCTCATGTTGTTCTAAGCGATATTTGGTAGGAAATATCTCTTGGCACACTTTGCACATATGAGATTTCCCTCCTGCATGCGTCCCCCTGTGTGCAGTTAACTCTCCTTGGCTAGTGTAACTTTTACCACATACATCACAATTAAATGGACCTTCACTGGTATGACCTTTCATGTGTGAAGTTAAGAAATGCTTCTCAGGAAATGATTCAGAGTCAAATGTGCAAGCCAATAAATTCGCATTAGAATGGACCTTCTTGTGCTTCGATAAATCACTCGCAAATGAAAACTCTTCACCGCACAAATCCCAAACATTCTCATCATTTTGGGTTTCCTTGGATTGATCAGACTGCTTCAGAATATTATACAACATTGAAGACGTTTCACTGGGTAAGCTTTGGTTCAAACTATCAGCACCGGCCAAGTTCTGAAGTGATATCGACTCATTCAATTGGGATGTTCCACCAACTGCCATGTGAAGTGGATCATAGGCGACCTCCGTACTTTCCGGGATTGTCATCACAGCCTCTTCCTCAGTTGGCTCCATCTTAACCTCAACCATGGCAGCATCTCCACTTGATGCCACTTCCCGCTCCACATGCTGCGGCGTTTCCTCAGTTTCTTGCTTGAACTGCAACATCCAAGCTTGCTCCGTAGTGATGTCCTCCGGGTCCTCAACCTTGATATCCACTACTTCGAACGACATGATTCTGGAAAGGCAGGATCAGACTTTAAACTTACAGCTGATCATGATTTAGTGGTAGTTGCAACGTTTTCAAGACATTTCTCATGCCATCTTCATCCTGCAGATAACCTCCATGCCCCAGATGTTATGACTGCAATCATAAACTTACTCTGAACTTTGTCACTAAGCAGAACATACCACAAAACAATTCAATTATTTGAAAATTACCTGGCACTTGATACAAACCAAGCCTTCATTTGGCCCTTACAACTGATAATTACCTCCCAGTTCAAGTCCGCTGCCTTCCTCGGGCTTCCCGATACCGTACTAGTTCCAGCAATCAAATTCAACCAGTCCTGCAACGTAAGTGAAGTCAACAACAGCCAAACACTCAATTGATGACTTTCCAGTTGCACGCCCCTAGCGGCCAAATTTGGCCTGCCATCAAAATGGCGGCGTTAGTTATGCAGAGGCGGGATTTTCCTATCCC